>DWLI01002679.1:0-12826 GCA_018249915.1 Cecropterus dorantes dorantes
AATACTGGGATATACATATATTTAAAGGAATTACCTACTTATCATTTAAGCTTTATAGAATAATAGAATAGAATTAATATATAAAGGTATTGGATAAAAATGGAAATATTTGTGTGTCATCTAACTGACAAAGTACTTATACTTAATATCCTTATCTTATACTTAAATTACAGTCTATTGTATGTACTACACTTTATAACAAATAAACATTTGATTTGATTTGATTTGATTACTTACTTACTACTTATTTGAGTTTTATTAAGAAAAAGCAAGCAAGAAATAATTGAGTGAAGTTTTTCGTACGTGTGTATGTACATTTTTTGGCACGCTCACCAACTGTTATTGGAATTGTCTCAATGAGAATAACATAGGCTATATAATATTGAATATAATGCCTCTGATAAGAAAAAGACGGGGAAGGGACGAAATTATTTCAATAATAGCAATATAGATATAAATAAAAGGCGAATAAAAGACCATTGCAATAATACAACATAAACTTGGTCACCCCTAACTTTTGATTTAAGGGTTGTAAAATGAAATACAAAAAATTACTTTTTTCCAATTTTCGCCATTTTATTATAAGTCGCTAAAATTTTACGATTGTAGTTCGGACCAGAATGAGATGAGAATCTATGATGAGAATCTATAAATTAAAACAATTCAAGGTTTTTGATCTTAGATGTCCTAGATAATCACGCAGATTTCTCACATGCATTTTTTGAGGTGAAAACTTCGATCTTTAAGATGTTAATAACTTATAAAAAAAATCGTAATGATTCCGTTTACCGATAAACCTTTATTTTCTTTAATAACGTACCTGAAAATAGGCATTAAAATAGATCGACTTAATTGAAAAGTGAAAAGCTTATTGACTAATAAACCATAAACTGAAAACCATAGAATGAACAAAACAGACGAACGGTGACTACCGTTCGTCTGTTTTGTTCATTCTATGGTTCTAAAATAAGATTCCAGAGTTTTGGAATATTTTGGTAAGTATGTGTTTCCATTTTCTTGGAATGTCCACACTAAAAGCATTAATGTGGTCACTTAACAGATGCGGAGGCGGTGTTGTTGTGGGTGTGATGCATTATATAAATAAATTGCAAGTTCCGCTTGCAGTAATGCATTTGGATTTATCTTTTTGTAGGTCATAGTTCAAGCATAATATGTTCTTTGTGGGCATTATAGTGTAAGTTATGTTTTTATCAGATTAAAGTAGCAAACGAGCATGCAGTCCACCTGATGGAAATGGATGTGTTGTTACCCTTGAGGACAGATAGTCGCCGCATAGGTATAAGTTAACCAGCAACCTCACCCTTCCACCGAAACGCAAGCACTGCTTCTCACTAGAAATAGGTGTTCGGTGGTACCTCCCCGGTCGAACTACACTGGCTCTGCCATCTGGTAAAACCAATATACATATATTCCGTTATCAATATTATATTCCATATTACAAACTTCAAACAAACAGCTTTATAATGTTTATAATGTGTGTATACACGAGCCGTGGTTTCACCCACATTTAAGAAAATGTAACAAAATTTTAAGTTGTAATAACTTTTAATAAAAATAAAATCTAAAACTTAACGAAATATATTCAATCCATTAAATTAAGTTCAATAGATTTGGTCTGATACGATTTCACCACGATACCGATAACGATGTGAGGTGAAATCGTATGAAAGCAGACACAAAAATTATAGAATATATACAATTCCTAATATCATTCCCATTTTTTTAAACTATCATTTTTACAAATATATGTATAAACACGCGAAACATTTTTTTTATTATATGTATGAATATAGATTAATAAGAGACAATACCACGTCGCCAGCCCCTGACATTAGAATATATAAATTTTATGTATTATATAATATGTAGCTAATTGCTCCCTCCTCCCCTTAAAATGCTAAAATACAGAGCCATGTATCAACTGCCCGTCCCTAGGTCAACTCCTGGCATCTTCGTTGATCTTAAGCGGGGCTACAGATTTTAGGCGTTCAACACGCGGAAAAATCAAAGGGCGATCTTAATTTTTACCAGACTACTTCAGAAGGAGATAATATTTATCGAGCGTATGTATGTTTGTATGTATGTATGTTCATATCGTTGGCAGGCGCTATAGCTCAAAAGGCTTGACGGATTGTGACATATGACGTGTGGTTTATATTTTTTTTAAATGGCGCTTACATAAATAGGTAAAGAAAGGTAGAGAGGGACAACTTTTTACAATGAAACTAGGCACCTATATGTATAGTACCCATATGGGTATTAAATGAAAGCTAATAAATAAACCATTCTAAAAATATATATGTTATGATACTTTTATTTTACTATTTTGTCGAAATCTCATACATCCAATGACTTTTATTGTTTACTTGTGGTAAAAATATTCCAACATTGTTCTAGGTCTTATAATGTCTAGATACTGGGTTATAAAAAGACGCAGGATAATACCTAGACGTAAACTAGTTCTGTAGGATGATGCACTTGCTTTGTTTGAATGTAACACTAGTAGTTACTTGTATGAAAATGCCACTGTAACCTTGGCACAAACGATTATATGATAGGTACATTGAAGGTCACGGAAACAATTATGATTAATCACATAATGCATACCTAGTTATCGTTAAAAAAACGATGAAGTAACCGTGACGTACATCGTCATATTTATTTCTTACTATCTGCTAGCCTGCAGATAAAATAAAAATCGAATACCTATAACTTAAATTGTAGTCAATTTTCATAGAGTATTTTTTTAATAAAATAAAAACTGAAATGTATCTCGAGATACGAACTGTATTTTTTTTTTATTTAATTCCGTTGTTATGATTTGATAAGATCAAACACACCAGCCAGATAGAACTCTACAAAATCTATAATTACTATTCTCAATGCGACGAACAATACACATACTTATAATATAATTTGTAATATAATTATGCAAAGAATCTTTAGACACGCGGAGCTTTTAATTGCTTTGTAAGTATGGATTATGAATATTTATAAAAAAAGATCTAATTTTAAAAACGTGCAATCGAAGCCTTAAATTACTAACTGTTCTTAAAGAATCTGAGAATATAAACTCCTAAGGTCCTTAAGTTCCTCAGCTTTTCTTCACATTAGAATATTATTTACTTGTAATATACAATTAGGTAATTTATTTCTAGTAAAGTACTTGTTAACGTAGTAATAGAAAAACCCTCGAAACTCCACTTGCACCCCCGGGCGACATATTTAGTTGGCGGAAAAATATTTAGACCTATAGTTTGTTCGTCAATTTAAATTTTGTCTTATTTTTGCCGACTAAAATAGTTTTAAATATATGTTTGCAATGATTTCCTTGTATTGAGTGACTACTAAACCAAATATCTATAAACATATATGGGTTTCAGCCAGGAAACGTGGAAGTTTGCGTGATTGAATAAATTATGCGACAATTTATGTATGAGTGGGTAATTGGACACAAAAACGATTGAAGTTCGAACATTACATTTTTTGTACGATACACGCTAACGGAAAGAACGCCACGCGATAAAACGTTAACGCGGCCTAATTTCCGCGATAACTAAAAACGATTTGATAACGAATACCGAGTGAAACTAATTTCTTACTTTTAATATTTATAATTTTTTATCAGATTGAATTAGCAAACGAGTATGCAGTCCACCTGATGGTAAATGGTTACTCCCGCTGACGCACATCTGTAAGCAACTTCATATAGAGCATGGGTTCTATCTGAATATGACCACAGATGCGTTACCGCTCCTGGGGATTAAGGTGGTTGCCTCACATATTAATAAGCCGACAACCACACCCTCCACCAAAATGCAAGAACTGCTTCTCGCTAGAAATAGTAGTGGTGGTGGTACCTGTCAGATGGATATCCAGTAGCTACATAAAAATTGAATTTATTTTTCTATACATTTTTTATCTTTTACCAATATGCACTGGAGTAGCGTGGTGGAGTAGTCTCCAAATATTCAAAAATGTGAAAGAAGATTTATCAGTAGCACATAACAAAGTTGTCTTCTAAAATTTTGTAGGCAAAACACAAGGATATAAAGCTAGTAAGAGATAGAAGGAAATGAAGAGTCACAATAATATTTTTTAACTAATTCCAAAGCCGGTAATAAGCAAATATTTTTGTGCTAGTACTAGGAAAAATGTATCCACTGCTACTACCTACTACAAGACGCTTAAAGTTTAAAAAAATAGAACCAATATCCAATAGTGCGCAATTCACTAACATCGCCAGTCTACCAATATTTATAAAATTCGAGCTCTCTAAAAAACCATACATTGTTAAAAAAATATGCATAGCCATAAATACAAATACTCTCACTAATTACGGATTTTCACAATTTTCCATATGATGTGAGTGACCAACGTTAATATATGACTGACGGATTGTCCCTAAAAATTGTATTATTAATTTATTACAATCTATTACATAACATCAAAGCAGAAATAATCCGCGACTAAAGTAATTAAGTAACATAAAAAATAAACATCCTAAAAATGATTGCAGCAGACATATTTATTTGTAGCAAATGAACAGTTTTATCTCGTCCTATAGCATATTGCAATATATTTATAAATAGATCTAAAAGAATCAACTTAATAAAAAAAATACTGAATCACTATAAAAATAAAAATATCTGCATTCGTTTTTGCAATTTAATATGACCGCAATTTGCCCCTACAAGTCTTATTTTCTATCCAAACTTAAGCGCGCTGTGTTCCCATTAGGCTCTGTTCTGTTTAGATAAATGTTAAATAAGCTTTTAAAAATTATTATTTTAGCTTGCAGCATTTAGTACAATATGTACCATGGTACATTTTATTATGGCAAACAACAACCCAATAACTTTCCTTTATAAGTATTTTAATTGTTATTTATGAACTACGTGACTGAACCAAAAACTACTGTTACTGCTTACACAATTGACTAAACAATTGTTTAGTCAATTGTGTAAGCAGTACCTAACAACTGCATGAATGTTGCAAGAGAAAAAATGCTTGTTAAATATTTTAAAAAAATCTGAACCTATGTCCAACATTAAATAATAATGGCTTACATAAAACAGAATAAAATTTAAATACAATAATATTCAACTTCATTCATTGAATTTATATGTTATTTTACCTGCATGTCACAACATTGTCAAGCTGACAGTTAGATCTACATCTAGCAACACAACACAATCCGATCAGAAATAATCTGACAGATTTCAGTATCAGACCTTTCATAATTTCAAGTGTGAAATTTAGAATATTTTTTATAAAATTGTGTGAAATTTTAAAATGTATACAGTCTCCAAAGGACCCAGCAAAATAGTCGCAAAAACACGAAGAGGTACACGTGTTACGATGTTATAATCAGTTTGTTTGGTTTAGCCCGTAACCTGGTTGCAGTCATAAGACCCGAATATTTTGGTTTGCAGGTCTCTCACAAAACTTGGAAAGATTGGATAGCCGAAAAGACCATAATAGGAAGTCATCAGACTCTGATAATGGCGAAATTATTAAGTGAGTCGTTTCACATGTACATAAAAAATTGCATGGCCTGTTTCAAAAATTTCATCACTGTTTTTACATAACCTCGGTCGTGCTTACATTCTCGTTTATGTGAAGAAAAATTCTAACGTGATATGTGTGGTTTGTTTTTAAATTATGTTGGAATAATTTGCATTAAGAAGTCAAATATAAACTTAATGTTCTCAGTTATAATTTACGAAATTTCAGTATGCCCAGACCAGTGTTTCATTCCAATGGCAAAAAAACAGTGCATCAAAGAATACAACACCATGTAATAACACCACAGCACGAAGAAATTATAAGATATATAAGTGAAAGTAAGTATTCCTGTTCTTGAAATTGTAATTTTCTAAGCACATATATATATAACTAAAGCTATATTTATGATCGTTTTTAATGTCAGGCATTATAATAACAAATATTATCACACCTGTTTTTTTTTACAACTTGTGTTGTCAAAATTTAAGCACAGATATCATAAGAGGCTCTCTCTAAAACTATAAACTAATAAAATATCAATTACTACTACTTTTTATTTATATTTTTATAATACAAAAGATCTTTGTAATGATACCAACAAAAAATTGTATAGCTAAGCAAAGTATTCACCTAATATTCCTTTCAGCTTGGACACAAACAGCAAATGGTGATAGCGAGCCTTCTACTCCGACAAGTACAATTGGTATGACATTTTAAATAACCCTTTCTATTTTCATTGCCACATGCTGAGATATTTTCCTGTATCATAGGTTTCGTGAACACACAATACAGCTCTCAGAAGTACAAAAACTGTGTCTCATTTGGAGTAAGTTTCGTGAAAATTCATGTAACGTGAAAGTCGTTACTTTGTATTAAATTGTAAATTGAGAGAAACTTTTATACTAGATTTTTAATATATTTAAACTAAGGTTTCTTCATTTGGCTTAGATCATAAGGTGGGTAGTTTCTTAAGTTATCTAAAGCCATATAAATAAATAAACAACTTTTTTTTGAGATATTTCTTTTGCGCTTCTGAGGGCTACATTTATATAGAAACATACAAATGGAGATAGAACCTGGTACTCAACACATTAAATCAAAACCAGTATGGTACGGACAATACTTCCCTACTTAGGTATTAATATTTTAATACCTACGTAGCCACTGATATATTGAATTACAATGGAAATATACTATCGACCTTCTATTTAAAATAAAATAAAATCTTTTAAAATCATACCATACACATTTTCACAATATAACGAACACTAAGTTTACTAGAAATGACATGCCTACTCTCCTTACTCCAGAATTGTATAGGTTTTGTCTACAAATAAATTATTCATAAAAATACATCTGATTGATATGAAAGACAGCCATGGCATGTGCATATTTAGTGCAGTGATGAAACAGCCAGAATAAAGTGATAACCTACATTGTTGCAATTGCTATTTTTAGGCTTTGTGCTTTAAGAAATTATTTATTCCTGTTTAATAACACTGAATGAAAACTATATACCTAGGATTCTCCAATTAAATTCTCTGACATTTATAAAGCATACTAGTCTATGGTGAGACTTAACAAACTTTACTTAAATTATATGTAATACTTTTATAATTACTTACTATACTTTTATATATTAAAGTATTCAATTTATTAGATTCACATATTTAAAATCATTATATATTGTATGCAAATTAAAAGTGCATAACATGTTCAATACTAGATTTTAAAAAGAAACATTTTTTCGTGCCATAATACATGTAGTATTATAATTCATGCCAGCTAATATTACTTTATTTTTAGCTAGTCTTTTCAAGCATTATAGGCATTCAGCATCTATTTATAGCTGGTTCAAGGTAAAATCAGTCACATGTGTAAATATTATGTAATATAGATGTTAGATAGTATCATATTATGTGTCTCTTTAACCATATTGTGCAATTTAGTTTGCAATAATTATGCAAAAAAATTTGCATATTTTATTTGGCAATATTATTGTAATTAATATTTCTAAGTCTAATGACTTCACTGACAATATGCTCTGTCCAATTCTGTATCTGATTCTTTTTTCAACCATGCAATTAGGAGTTTATTGTACATGAGTTTTTGTTTAAGATATTTGTTTATGCCAACATCATGGCATTTTCCCATTATTGTAACATTTCAGAACACAGAACTCTTTTCGAAATGTGTACATTGATAAAGTGAAGACGAGAGTATTATCACAGAGGTGTAGTTTTCCTCTACAGTGATTTCCTGGCTCTTCAAATCATAAAATATTTTATTTCTCTAATGCACAAAGCTTTTAAATAGTGTCCGACTAAAAGTTCGGTTTCGATCGAGTTTCGGCAAAAAAACGGGTGTCGATTTAGTTTCGGTAGAGGCGGCAAACCTGCCGAAACTACGACCGAATCAGAAATTGCATTTGAACGATTCCGGGCAGTGATCGGTCATTATCGGCCTGTTGAATTAAATTTAAATAAATTATCGTATGTTTAATATTTTTAAAACACCATGAATAATATTCAGAAGAAGAATTTAAAATTATTTTCTTAATTGAGGGGTTGTCGGTTTCGATCGGACACTTTTAAAACTTTAAAATCCAAAACTACAAAATGCAAAGATAAAGTTCAACCTGCTAATTGTGCTAATAATTTAGTTATTTATATTTCAATGCGTACACAGGTCAAATAGTATTAATATTTTTAAGTTAACACCAAATTTGTCTGCAGAATTTTGTATGAGTTTTTTGGAGTTTATACTTTGTTATAGTATATAGGTAATAAATATCATTATATTTTGAAATATTTCAGGGTCAGGATGCTCATCACCAGCACCGCCAACCAATCTCTACTACCAAGACGATGCACCAAGCCCCATTCTCAATGACTTCAAACCCTTCGACTTGGAAACGTGGTGGGGCAAGCGACTCTTCCAGAACATCACCAATTCCCTCTAAGCAATGCAATCGAAGTGTCAGTTATTGGGAACATAAAATTGTACGGTAGCATAAGTCACAATCAATTGCAGTTTACTAAATTGTAATGTTACTACAATGCCAAATATTTTTATGATGTCATTTTTGTGAATAAAAATACCATGATAAGTATCAAATCAAGTTCTAGATCTGTAATCACACTTATTTCGTTATCATTCTGAGAGAAATCTTGTAAAGTCCATAAATTTTTGGCTTTGATTAAGTACCTAATTACATAAATAAACTATATGTGAGAAAATAAATTTCCCTCGGCAAGTTGCTTATATTCATTTCATATAATAGGTATTTAGATAATTCATATACACTATTTTTGCATCTGTAAGTATCAGTAAATTTTTCAGCATGTATGAAATTGCTTTTGAAATGTGTGCCACTATCAAAAAAATCCAGATATAATATTGGCAGCTAAACCCAGTGATACCAATTTAACTTTGTTGATAGCTTTGCAGACTATAAAAAATATTAAAACTAGTAGAGGTTAGTTCAAAAGTTTTTGGATAATTACTATTTTTAAATATCTACCGCGAATGTTGTAATCTTATAAATGACACTGCTTTTTGCTGCCACTCGAATATATGGGCTTGCTTCATACAGTTTAGTAACCCGGTGAACAAAGTAGGAAGATGAGTTTATATATAAAGTTTAGTAACCTACAGTTGATTGTGGATCTCAGTAGACTACACCTTTAAAATAAAGTAAGAGATGATTTCCGAAGCTCAATATATTTTTTGCAACTACTAGAATAGGTGTTGCAAACCAATATTCTTATAAGATTGTTGTGTTGAATGAATGTTATAGTTTTTGTTTCTGAAGATTTTATTGCAATAGTTGAAACAGTTTTAAATTGTTTATTTAAACAATACCAAAGAACAAGAACACAAATTAAAGTTTAAAATCTAAGTGTTATCGCCTAAATTTGTTTTGTTTTCGTTATCAATACAGTGTTTGGAAGGAATGTATTTTAGATCAAAGTAATTATTAACTATGCTATAAGTGAAATCATGCATTAGATATTCATCATTAGCCATTTAAGGAAGACTAGCCTTACAGCGTCGCCAAAAATTTGTATCCGAAGTGCCTCAATAATTGTTCATGCTATTTTTAATGTATTGTTATGCCGGGTTTACATGAAGCCTAAATTTATAAGCCAAGACTAAGATATTATAGTATGATATACAAAATCTTATGAGGATAATGTCGACTTGGCCAAGAGTTTTTTTTAGATAAAAAAGATTAAGTTACAATTCACCACAAGGCCTAATTGATATTTTCTTACGCCATTAAACCAAATACGATTCTGTTTATACCTAAAGGCTATAAATAAATGTTGCTGTTTCGTGAGGAATGACCAAGAATGCCTGTACTGGTATATCTGTTTTAATCATACCCAACCAACTGTTGTGTCTACTTGATTTGAATGGAATCTTAAGCATCCATAGAATTAAAGAAGAAATTAAATTCAAGTTGTAATCCGGCCAGACAGATGTATAATTTATTAATTTAAAATTGTTATGGGTCTGATTGCTTAAGTATTCGCCTTTCTGACCCACGACACAAAAAATGCAGTGTGGGTTTATGAGTGCTCAAACCGTTAGCTTAAATGACCAACATGACTATTAAACTTTATTTATTATTCTGATCTAACGTATATTGGTAATTCTGAGTGGTTCACACTATTACATACTATATCTTGGCCTTATCATTGAATATTATCCATATGTAACCCTGGCAGTACAGTAACTAAAATATTTGGCTGTTTATTGTTTATTTTTACCTTGTTATATTCTTAGTTATTCGAAATAAAATTTTATGACGAGTTGCATGCCTATGACAGCTTTAAATTAACACACCATTTTTAGATATATATAAAATAGGTACATTGCGTGGTGTTGTGTACTTTATTACATGTTTTTAAGAATTGCTAAATAACCACGAATTTTGCTGTGTATCCCTGTTTTATTGTTTTGAAGCTTTTAAATTACAACTGAGTACTACTTTACAGTAATAATAAATTAAATGCTGGTCAGATCGCCCTAAATATCACTTTTACGATGTGATAGTCTTCATATATTAGAGTAATACAGATTAAGTTTAAAATTTTATAGCAATTTGACTCCAAGCAATAAATGTATGCAATTAATAAAGAAACATCACGTTATTTACAAATGTTTATATATCGTTGTTAAGTCAGTATGGAAGCTGAACATTTAATAGCTTTTTACAAAATATGAATCGTTGTTGTAATTGTTATACAATTTTAAAGCAATATTAATTAATTGTACTTACTTGTGTTTTCACGGCTTCTAGTGCTCGAAGCAGAATAAAGTCTTCCATAACATTTTAGTCAAGTAATTTGTACAAATCTTCGGAATATTGGTTTCTTTACAAAAATGCTTAGTTTACATATTTCTCACAATAATTTCTCAGTGACAACTGTTTTTTTTATTTCGTTGGCAGTTGACAGAGTAGTATCTATAATAGCAATGATAACTTCTGTATGTGGTTTGTTGTAATATTATACATATATTTATGTATTCATGTATGAAGTGTACAAATGTATACATTACGAGTCGTTAAATGATTTCTAGTTTCGTGCATCAATGCTCTTCAGGCATTACGGAAATATATTGCACATGATGTAGTTATAGATTTTAAACCTTTTAGATGGAATATTTAAGTCGTAGTGATATCAGGAGGTAGAATATTTTTAGACTGATTTAGTTATTAAAAGTTATGCTTTTTGTTGTAGTTGAGTAAACCATCTGACAAAGTTTTTTATTGGTTTTATTTCAAAATTACCCATACGTAGGTACAAGATATTCATATTTTAGAAGTCTTGTTTACACCATTACTGCCTTTACAGAGAATTGACTGCCGGTGAATGAAAATTATACTGGATCAGTGTGTGTCCACATATCGTCGCTTATATAACAATACCGCGTAATTGATATATATAACTTTTGAAGAGACAATAAACTGTATATTTTGTATGAAATTCTTCAGACAAAATATATAGTCTTGGTCACTCCTGAAAGGTTACCAAACATCACTTACGCGATATTGTTATATAAGCGACGATATTGAATACTACCTTAAGTACTCGTGCTTTGCTACAAGACATAAAAATAGTCGCCTTCTTTAAATAGTGCACAATATCGAAATCAAGAGTAACCTATAAGTTGACAAAAAATCGTGTAAATCGGACCAGTGTAATTGAGTAACAAACAGACTCACACCATCTTGTTTCTATACATTAGTATAGATTATACATTGGGTGGACACTTACTCGTACAAGTATTCCTGCATGAATTCTTTTCTCTATACCACAGAGTAAATTTTACATGACTGAAAATCGTTGACAAGCCTGTTCTGACAATATTGAAGAAGTACGATTAGTGACATTTTAGATTTAATTCCTACGTGCTATATAATACTGAATCAAACAATACGAGTGTTGTTGCTATTGAACTATTTATACACAAGTAATATCAAATTTCATTAAACGCTAGGAAATGCATAGCTCTCACACAAGTTTTCTTAGCAACGAAACTGATTCTAATGCAAAAATAGTAAGTACAAAATTATTGTAAACTCAGTGTCATCTGGTGAATGTATCATTCTATACAATATTTAATTATCAAAACGATCCGAATCTTTGGTGAGACAATCTTTTTTTGTATTTTATAACTTTAAGGCATAGACGACTTGAAATTACAGTCGTAGCCTGCGAGCTTTCATAAAAGCTAACAGATATTCAATTCATTAACTATTATTAGTCATTTTGAAAAAAAAAATTGTCTACATTAGATAGCTTCTAATCACTGCTTGATTGTCACAGTACAATACTGACTACAAGAACTGTTTCCTGCAAGGAGTCCAAAACGCCCAGTATATACTCAACAAACTGGACCGAAGTTTACAAAAAACGAGCAAGTATGAGACGAGGCTACTGCAGTGCAAGGCCACTCATGCGCATTCTCATCACACCAATGAATGCTGTGACATGGGTCAATTGGACGTGGGGAAAACAATATTGTCTAAATCAGGTCTTTGTATATCAATTGATGGAACAAGTAGTACGTTGTCTTATGTCGATGTATTGGTGTGTACTTAAATCGAATATCAATCGCACTTAAGATCATTTTTACGCAGTGCCTATATATTTACCTACATGTTTACATTTATTTAATATATTTTATGGCTAAAGCAAGTAGCAAGATGAAAGAGTGCCCGTAGAAGCCAGTTTGTAGAAGCAGTTTCAGTTGGTAATTGTCACTTAGAAAACTGTATATTATT
>DWLI01002680.1:0-12825 GCA_018249915.1 Cecropterus dorantes dorantes
TCTCCTGTGTCGCGGGTACCATGGACACACAAAGACGAATACACAAACACCCAGACCCAGAACAGAAATCTAAATTCCTCATTCAAATGTCTGTCTGGCCGGGAATCGAACCCAGAACCCACTGTGCGTCAAACCGGTATGGTGACCGCTCCGCCACGCGGGTCGTCAATAATATAATTAGGCTTTCGTTAAAACATTTAATAAAATTTATATGTTCGTCAACTAATATTATTTTTTATCTATTTAGTAACTGTACACGAGCAAAATTTTTTTTATTGATAACACTAGTTGTTAATAAAAAATCCTCAAATTTTTGTATGATGTTGATGTTACATTTCGATTTCCGACGAAAACGATTAATAATATTATGGTACGTTAGGTGTTCGCCGGCATCACAGAGCTGGAGGACGTGAAGTGCTCCGGCAACTGGATGTGGAGCGGCAAGACGGGCGGCGCGGGCGCGCGGCTGGTGCTCGCGTGCGGCGCGCTGTGCGCCGCCATGCGCGCGCTCGGCGTCGCCGTCGACGGCGGGAAGGACTCGCTCTCCATGTGCGCGCATGTGGACGGCCAGACTGGTAATCAGCATAGCACCGTTATCACTAGAGATGCGAGGAATACTTATTTGGCCGAATAACCGAATACCGAATAGTTGTCGAATATTCGAAGCTCTAGTTTTCACTACCACCACTACCGTCGTCATCATTATCATCATCATCATTAGCATCTTCATCATCAGTATCATAAATAAAGATGATTATCATTCGTTTTTCGACCCGCGTGCCGGCATTCATAATTTTGTGCGTATAACGAACTAAATACCCCTTGCTTAAACTGTAAAGAAAAACATTATAAGGAAACATTGTAACTTATAACTTTTTAAGGTGGAAATAAAATTTCAATGATTGATGATAATAATATAATTTAATTTGCAGTTCGCTCTCCGGGCACGCTAGTGGTGTCGACGTATGCGCCGTGTCCCGACATACGGGTGAAGGTAGAACCAGCATTACGACAGACCGGAGCTGCCTTAGTGCATGTGCCAGTCACACCTGGCAAGTATAGGTAAGTGTGTGTAGGCACATAGGTACCAATGTACCAATGTTCTATGTAAAAAACGCAAAAAAGCGCAAACGTTGTAATCAATATAATCATAAATGTCCACGAGAGCTGAAAAAGTTTCAAGATGTTTAAGTAATCCCACAACAGAAGTGTTTAAATTTCAACTCTGTACAAAATTTTGTATTGATGATATTTTGTAGAGCAACACCACCTTACTATTCGAATGAGTGATGATGGTACCTCCGGTGTTGAACTACTGAGAGTTTGTGACCTTTCATTTCGATATTGATGTATCTACATTTATACCCAACTTGTCCTCAGAAGTAGCATAGCAACTGTAGACGGCCTAGGGTATAAGTGGAATCCTATCTGGGGTTAATTTTCGTCTTATACTTTTACATTTAAAAAAAAAACATGAATCATGTTCTTACGTTACCAAATATACTTGCAGCCTATAACAAACTGAATTTTTCATTTACTTTTTGTTGATTTTGTGGTACCTAATAATGAATTAGTATAATAAATTTAGAGCATAATATAAGTTACTTTCTAGGTATTTGTCATATATAAACTTTATTTTTTCATGTAGAATCGGAGGTTCGTCGCTAGCACAGTGTTACAAACAATTGGGTGACACTCCTCCGGATCTAGATGATCCTGCTGTTCTCAAGGCCCTATTCAAAACTACCCAGAAATTATTGAAAGGTAATATTATTTTGAATATCTAAGCATATTTTTGCTGTAAATCTCCATATATTATTACTATATTCTATAACTACATTATAAATACATTGAAATTGTGAAAAATGTCTATATTTTCCTACGTCCTGTATTGTGATAAATTATTATTTTACTAATATCTAATTATAAAACATTGTAAAGTAGAAAACCCCATTCAAAATTTGTATACGATATTCTGTAACTCTGTCTATGGCAGTCACATGCTTTTCTTGGAATAAGAGCACTATGTCAAAAGAAAATATATTTCTATTTTAGAAAAGAAACTGCTCTCCGGGCACGACATCAGCGAAGGTGGTTTCATCACTACCGTGATAGAGATGGGCATTGGAGGAATTCACGGGTTTAACATTGATTTGAGTGTAGAGAATAATGTTTCTGCCATCAACGCTCTGTTCAACGAAGAACTAGGAATTGTTATAGAAGTCGCACAAAATGATTTACAATATGTCCTTGGTGAATACAAGAAAAATAATGTTCAAGCAAAGGTGATAGGAACCGTTGGGGCGTATGGAATGAATTCTGACGTAAGTAATAAAACGCTTTTTATTATTGTAATCAAGTAAAAAAGTCAAGTCTTGTGCCATTGAATGTAGATATACAGGATAGTTTTGTTTGTCTATCTAGTTGTGTTTGCCTCTCTTAACATACACAGCATTGAATTTAGTGATAGTGAAGTTTTAACTTGCATAGACTATTTTTGGTTTGTTTAGTTAAGCGTGTTAGTATTTTTTTTAATGAAATAAAATATAAAAATGTATCCAGACGGCAAAATTAGTCGTGTTATAATTTTGTGTAAATAAAGATTTATTTAATATTACAACGTAAAATATTCTTTGCAGGTGGTTGTAAAGGTTAATGGACAGAAAGTATTGGACACAACACTCATAAGGGTCTTCAGAATGTGGGAAGAGACCAGCTACCAACTTGAATGCTTACAAGCTAACTCTGATTGTGTCAAACAGGAATGGAATGGTAACTTAATTTGCTATATTTTATGTCTCAGTGGGCGAATCAACTATAATATTAGTCTTTCATATCAATTCCTATAACAATTTATTTTTCGTTAACTTAATTTTAGACTTATAAATAGTTTCAAATAGGCCAGCCCACTTAAATTAGTTGAATAATAACAAATAAATAAAGATGGTGTGTACACTAGTAAGAAATGTAACTATTACAAAACAAAGAATATTACAAAATAAATGCTACATCACATATATAAATCGACAAACACATGTCACGTTGCGCTCCAGCGTCACCGTTCCCATTACAAGAATCATAACGCCAATTTAATTTCCCCTAGTTTATTCATTTATTTTTTATTTTAATAATAATTTGATGCATGTTTTTGTTTCTATCAGGTCTTGAAAAACGTAAAGGTGTGACATACAACGTAACCTTCGATCCATCGGCAGCGGTTGTAAGAACTAAATCCATCCGTGTAGCTGTTCTACGTGAGGAAGGTAAGAAATTCGTTTATTACAATTAAAAATGAAAACTATAAATACGAATATTTAATTAAAACTTACCTTTTCCCTCATGACTTTTGACATAAAATTATATCTTCCGTAACAAGAAACGAATTTAGATTTTGAGTCACAGGACACAGTTGTGTAATATTGTAGGCTACATACATGATTTTATGTCATGGGATTCTTAAAAAAAGGAGCGGGCATCCATCCATAGGCAATAATGACTACTTTCCATCAGGTAGCCTGTTTGCTTTATCATTAAATATAAATATAAAAAACTGATTGAAATATATCCCAAACACACTATGCTATGATAAGACATTGGTAAATTCTGTGATACTGGAATTATCTCTTTTATAGGTATAAACGGTGATCGTGAAATGATCGCATCGCTGATGATGGCTAACTTTGACGTTTTTGACGTCACCATGAGCGATTTACAAGCTAAGAAGATCACTTTGGACAAGTTTCAGGGTTTGGTCTTCCCTGGAGGCTTCAGTTATGCCGGTACGAATCCCAAGATGCTTGTAATACTCGTATATGCAAAATTCCTACTTGACGACGTGATAAAGTCTAATCTAGTCTTGGATATACCTTTATTTATTCTGAAAATGATGTATGTGAAAAGCTTTATGTAACGTTTAGTTGTGGTAACCAATAAAATACAATTAAGTGGTATTATTTAAATAATAAATAAAAAGTGTGCGCATACTTATGTACACGTGTTAGAAGTTATACTGCTTTGGCATAACAAGATAAAAATCAACAACAACAACAATCAACATTTTATCTTTCGCCTTATTTGACGTTTGTAAAAAAACGACACTAACAATAGAAAAAAGGTATTTAATACATTGAAAGTTGTATTACAATGCATCATCTGATTAAATAAAGTTTATTTAAATATCACTAAAACTAAAATGTTGAGTAGCAAACTTCAGGGTGTCGGTTTTTCGTGACGGTGTGCACGCATTGTAAAAATTTACTGTGATCATTTTCCCTAACGCCCAAAAGAAGTGTAATTTCAATATTATAATGAATTTTATCTCTTCCCATGTTTATGTTAATGGTCCTTTTTTTTCTCTAGATACTCTGGGATCTGCCAAAGGCTGGGCAGCGGGTATTCTATTTTCGGAATCATTGAGCAAGCAGTTCTCTCATTTCAAGAACAGGAATGATACGTTTTCGCTAGGCGTTTGTAACGGGTGCCAGTTGATGGCATTGTTGGGATGGGTTGATCCAGAGGAAAGCACCACTGGAGCCAGCAAAACACAGGTCTTCCTAGACCATAATCTCTCTGAAAGGTATGCTATAATATGTACTACTTTACAGTCATGTGTTGTTAAAGGCTCATACAGGGTAAAAAAACCTATTAGAAGTTGTTAGTCTTAAAAAAAGTGATGTGATGTGGGAAAATTATAGTCAAGTGATTTTTGTCATAAATCCCTGATTACTAAGAATGCAATAATACTATTACTAAATAGACTATGCGCATTAAAAGTACCGCATACTACGCTTTTGCTATTTCCCATTATTTAATGACAGATTATATACAGTCATGCTGAGTCTATACTGAACGGTATTCAATTTTTGCCTCTATTTTAAAGGTATTTTTATTTTATTACATTTATTAATCTGAAACGGACGGTTCCGGATTTGACCCCCGGCCGGACAGACTAAATGATGAATTAAGATTTCTGTTCAGACCCAGAACAAAAATGTTAATGTTTATGTATTCGTATTCGTATGTCCATGGGATCCACTACATAGCACCCACGATATAGGATAAAATCCTAGTGTGGTGCTACGAGTGTAGATAGAGTCATGATTTTATATTACTTCTTATCCAAGAATGTTACAAGATTGAGAGTTATTTTCAACATGAATATATTATGTGTAGATTCGAGTGCCGTTGGAGCGCGGTGAAGATCTCCGAATGGGGTGTAGGACGGGACGTGTGGTTCGATGGCATGGGCGGCAGCGTGCTGGGCGTGTGGGTGGCTCACGGCGAGGGCCGTTTTACCGCGTCGTCGCCCATATTGAACCGCTTGCGAGATAACCGCCAGGTGGCGCTGCAATACGTGGACGATGATGGAGTACCGACGGAGATGTACCCGATGAACCCTAATGGCAGTCCTGGTAAGTATTTTTTTATAGATGGAAATAGAATTAGTTGTTTTTCAAGTGTGTGTATGTATGAGTATTTTTGTGTGCGCATGCGTGCATGCATGCATGCATGAGTGTGTATGCGCACATTCGAACTTGTTTATGGACATTGGAGCGCGCTGAAGATCGCCCGAGTGGGGATTAGGACGGGACGTTTGGCGCGATGGCATGTTCGGTAGCGTCCTGAACGTATGATGAATGGCGAGGGACACTACGCTACCTATACTCCGTAACGAATATGATTATTAAATAATAACATTACATTGGCAACAAAATTACATTGCATTGCTAAAATGACATATTGCAAAAATTGTACGTAGCGTTAAATTTTTGTTGATGTTTATTGTCCTATTTACGTGGTCAACATTAGTACCAATAAAATTACATTTATGATACCACAGAATTCTCTCACTTCTTTTTGAGTTATAAAATGTTCGCTTGTTTGCAGAGGGCATAGCGGGCGTACGGTCACGCGACGGGCGACACTTGGCTATGATGCCGCACCCTGAACGTTGTGTGTTGACATGGCAATGCGCTGTAGAACCTCCTCAGTCTGCTGTTCCCGTTAACACCAGCAGCCAAGCATCGCCCTGGCTTAGACTCTTCCAGAACGCTTACAACTGGGCTTCGCGTTCTTAGATTTCCATAAAACATTGGAAAAGCTGTTTTAAGATCTGTGCCTGTGCTTTCACTGTTAAAATTTGAAGCGTAATTGTGCCAAATTCAAGACAACAAACTGTATAGCTTAGTTTATAGATACATAAATATTTAAAGAACTAAGCAATTGTTTAAGCATAATATACCAAAAAATGTTGAAACTTTTTTTGGTATATTGTTGACATCTTTTTTTATTTTCAGTTTTCGGATATATACAAATGTGTAAATGTAAGATTAAAAATAGATATGGCACCTTTATGCTTTAAATCAAAGACATTAATCATTCCATATTATAGAGGATCTCAGAATTTATATCTGCGATAGTACAATTACTACTGAAATTTATTCATCATCGTTTATTAGTTTATACATGAGTGAACATTATTGAAGTGTGTGTTTACACATTCTAATTACTTGGTTGTGCAATTTATTTGTTGATATTCATTTGGCCAAATTATTATACTACATGTAAAGACTAAAATAAATGATTTGAGAACTGTTAGTGAAGAAGACAAGTATTCTTTCCTAAAGTGAATGCGTACTACTATCATTCCATGTCTTTTTTATGACTCTCTAGTTTTTTTCATTCCAATTGAGATCTATGAATAGTATATATTATAGTATGATCACAAATGAGTGAATGATAATTACATATATAACTTTGATTTATTGATACATCATTATAATTGTTTACATTTTTTATTTGTTATTTCAAGTTATAGGTGAAGTAGAATATTTTATAAACATTTATTCTTGTTATGAAGTGGTGTCCAAGTTTAGTTTTGTATAGATTATTATGAATTTCCTTATAATAAGAAATTTATAATAAGAAATATTATAGTGTAAGTTGAGAACTTGAATTGCATTTAATAACACGGCCAACATAGGTTAATATGGGCCTGAAAAGTATAATTAAAGATAAACTCACACTAATATATACCTCGAATATGATGTTTTGAATAAAATATATTCTTTTCCTTTTGTTGCATTATAGTTATTTTTATAAGACATGATCAGTTAACTAGCTCTTTAATCAATTTGTTTTTTAATTACAATATTTGTTAAGAAGAAATGTTGTAATATTAAAATTTACAAAAATAACATTATTTTCTGGCCCTCATTTATATCATATTGAATAACTAATAATGAAATTATGACATAATTGATAACTGTTATCCCTATCATGCTACAACTCTCGACACTTTCTAAGCAAGCAGAAAAACATTAGTGATCCTAGTTATTTGCCTACCTATTCAAGAGCTGTATAGTATTCAGAAAAATCAGGTTAATTGAATAGCTCCGTTTTGTAAAGAAGCTTTTACCTAAACAATAACCTGCCAGATTTTTTCAAAGTTCCTTAATATTTATATCATAGCATAATGCATTCATATGTATTGCCTATAGACAATGTTTATAAAATAAGAATTATTAAAAATATTACTATTGAATACAAGGAATTTTATTATTTTTATGATTTATTCATATTTTTTTGTTTAACGAAATAATGATGAGTTAACATATTGTTTAGAAAAGTGTTGATCAATTTTATAAGAAAACCTGGCAGATGTTTTTTTCCAGTAGGAAGAACAAACACTTGCAGAAAAATAGGTATCCTCTCGAGTTTGTTTTATTATATTTTTATTTAAATATTATGCAGAATACTTTATGAATAATATTCGTATCATATTGTATATTGAATAAATATGATAAATAACAGGTACAAAATACTTATGATATATTAAAATATAATATAAAAAGTTTTGTTTGTAAACAAATTGAAGTGAGTTAAACTGTGTGTTGAAAACATGCAAGATGATATATATATATTCACATATCAGTTATGATATGATATAATATTCTTCAATAAAACATAACTATATTATGGGTTGTATAAAATATATTATAAAGATCTGGCTATTTCCCTTACATGTTGTATAATTGTTTCATTTATTTAAAAAATCATGTTTAAAGATGTACACGAGTCAAGCTAATATAAAGCTTGTATTGTTTATTATTGTATGTATTTTCATAGAATGGGTACATAATAAAATGTTGTATACTTAATATATGAATTTTTATTTTATATCTATGATACAAAAACATGTTGAAGGTAATATTTGATTATTATACAAAATTACCTTTCTAGTAGGATTTTTTTGCTTTTTTAAACTCCCTGTAATTGCATAATTCACAGGATTCATTTTATATATTCATTGCCATAATATTTTGCAATTGTTTACTCAAATCTTTCCTTCGGGAACGCTCCAAGGCATCACAGAGGACAAAAAACCATCTTTGAGGGTCTGCTTTGTCCTCATATATTTCCATTAGCATTTCAGCTTTTCTTCTTAAACTATTGTTATTGCTCTCAATTTCATCTATTGTACCTTCTCTCATTTCCAAGTGCCTGGCTAAGTTACGCCAATAACTCCCGATCTCTTCAACAACGGTATCAACAATTCTTTTCTTCTTTTTATTACTTATTTGTCCAAATGGGTGTGTATTCAATGGACTTTCTGAAGGTTGTTTGTCAGTATAAGATGAGTTTTGTATTATTTCAGAAGCTGGAATAAATCAAAATTATTGTCACTGTAATACTCAGTACTGATTAGAAGCTATATTCAGAAATGAATACATTGAATAGAAAAACAGTTTTATTAAGAGAATTTAAAAATAATGATAAGTTTTTTAATGAAAATTAAAATCAAATTGAAAAATCAAAGGTGACTTTTTTAGTTGTACAAGTTACAATGCTGCGGAATGATAACACTGTATTTAATAAAACATCAGATAATAGAATGTGTATAAAATACTTCCAATGTGTTGTCATATAAAATTTAACATAAATGATGTGCATATAGTAAACAAGTCCAACACGATTGATATGATCTATAGTAGAAATCATACGCTCCATTAAATTAATACATTTAACAGATGTATTTAATGAAATAAGCGAAAATAGCTCTTAGAATAACCTATAACATTTTATGTCATATTATTAAAAAAATCTAAGTACCATAATGATTGACATATTCTCCTCTGCCAAGAGTTGCTTCATATTCACTTATTTTTCTTAATAAATTAGTATTGTTGGGTAGTCTGCGTGCTATTTCTTTAAGAGGCCTGATATCATCTTTAGATAAAACATCCCTTATTTCCAAAATGTTTAGTAAATGACCAATCTTAGTGATCTTCTCGAATCTTCTTGGGGAATCAATATCATCTTTGTAGAATTCTTTTAGAGCATGTAGTATTTGACCATGTTTTTCACTTGCGCCCACACTGACTACTATCTTCTGTTTGAGATCAAGATATTCTGACACAGTCATTTTGTTATCTTGATTACTATTGTATCACCATTGCACTAAAATTAGATAAGAAACTCAGTTTGAGTCGTTTTTAATAGTTCTATTATTCATTATCCGGATATCTGTTTTAATGACTGAATGACCTCTAAAAATTTGTACAGCTATAAACATTAAGTGAACGATTCTTGTGTTCAATGAAGTAATTCACATAAATAGTTATGTTAAGAACAATTTAAATATACATATAACGTTTACACTGAATTACCATTTTATAATGTAAAAACTATTTAAGGGTTTTTACAAGCATAGTGTTTAATCCTAAGAGCAAAGTTACTGTTAATACTCATAAAGCAATATTACAACATAAACCAAAAATAGAAACGAGTGTAGCAAGCAATACACTTTTCCAAGTTTTATAATGTATTAAAACAATTAACTTTATAAAAACCTTGACTAAACATACAATTCTAAATCTATGACAATGACATTTATTTATTTTAGTTTTACTTTAATATTTGAATTTTGACAGGAAGCCCCGAAGAAAGTACGTTCCGTTCTACATTTTTTTTTATGAGATAAGTACGAAAAGTAGCTTCGAGGTTATCTGACTGTTTAAAAATATATTTATTCAGTGGCTTTTTAAATTATAACGCCTCGTTATATATCGTTATTTTGTTTGTTTCTTAGCAAAAAAGTCTTCAATAATCATTCATTACGTTGTTTTGCGTAAAGGAATATATTTTGAACTAGAACTTTTATACCTGGGAATGTCCCACGTAACTATGAAAACATAAGATAAAATGAGGCCGTAAATTTCGTAATTAGTAATTTTTTATACTGTTTGAAATTCATAAATTAGTATTTATTTTTGAATAAGTAAAATAAAAAATTTCATTTTAATGTCAGCAGCAGTGCTTTCATATGCATTGTAATTACAGTAGGTCTACTGAATTTTTTCAACTTTTTTACTGTATACTGCTGTGGGTCATTTTAACATGATCATTTTCTTCGTTGACCAAAATTTCCCTTCAAAATTGTTAAAAATCATCTACTGTAATTTGGTACCAAAATACTGTAATTTTATAATTAGGATCTGGAAGCATTGAGGAAGCAAGTCAGCAATTATATTCACATAAGTATATCTTTACTTCGCCGTTTATACTTCCGTCAGACGGCTATTCTACCTATGTGATCTTGACCACCGTAACATCAACGTGATTAAATTTTACGAAATAAAGCCATTAGCTATTTCTGGTCCACTGTTGAACATAGGCTTCCTCAAATAGGAATCTTGTCAATAGTACTGCATGTCGGTCACCGCATAAATTTTACACAGGGAGGCGCTGCTACTTATATCTTGGATTTTATCCTTCATTCGCCATTGCAACAAGACCATTACTATACCGGTATGACACGCAGAGGGTTCCGGGCTCGATCCCCGGCCAGACAGCCATCTGAATCTGACTTAATTACAGATGATCATGAGCGATAGATACCACTAACCATCAGGTAGACGGCATACTTGTTTGCTGCGTCTATAGTATAAAAAGAAAATATCTACTAGTATATTAAAACGTTTAATAAAATTGTACTGTAAGTAGATGACGTCATTACTTCGTTCAAAGACGATATCAGTTTCAAAACTTGTAAGGCCCTGAATAGTTATTATTTCTTTTCATCAAGTCTTGTCTTTTTTATTTGCCCGACTAAAATTTCTAAATGGGGTGGCGAGTTCAAGCTTGGGCCCCAGGTGGCATAAACCCATACTACGCCACTGCATTCATTCATCCATCTATATATTATAATATTAGTAAGTTCTACTATGTACAGTAATCAGACCTTGACATTACATAGATCAGCTTAAAAGTGATAGTCAATTTAGAGTAGAAATAATAATAGTCACCTACTATACTCGTACAAGCTTTAACTACTGATAACACGTCCTTAATATGTATGTACCTATTTAATGATGATGTACGAAATAATGATGTTTGCTCATCAGTACAACTCATGTTTTCGTTCAATACATTTTCTTACTGGTCGTTCTTATCAAAACAAACCCAACTAATGAATCTTCTGACCCCTATATCAGTATATTGTGATCTCTTTTGTAATACGGTCAATAACATGATCGAGACATTTTATTAATTCAGAATTGAATTTTTATCACAATGATCAGGCTAAGCAGTACCTTGTTTAAAAGTAAAGGAAATATTCGTAAGGGTATCGAAAGTGCATCATGTACAACTGTGTGGCGAAATACGAAAAGATGTGTTACAACGCAAAGTTCTAAATCCGACAATTTATTTCCGGGAAATGTAGATTTCCCAAGTAGACATATAGGTCCTAGGGATCAAGACATAGTCACAATGTTAGATTCCTTAGGATATAAGGTTTGTATTTGTGGAAAAAGTGATTTTAAAATTGAAGTACCTATTCTACGCGCCTTGTAAATGGTTTTGTTTTATAAATTTTCAGAGCTTAGATCAACTGACTAATGATGCCGTTCCTAAAAAAATCCAGTACAATGGGCTAATGGATATTACCGAACCTATGAGTAGGTAGAAGTAAAATAGTCTATATTATATGTTTTAACACTTAAGTACCTAGTTAAATGGTCTAACAGAGGTGGCTATGAATCTTTGGTTGATCATGCAGCCCCATATCTTATTAAACGTTCAAAGACTGCGGTGTTAATGTAGTCTGTATTTGTTGCTTATAACAATAAAATATTAGCTTGATAGTATAATTGTTTCAAATTATGTTGCGTTTCAGGTGAATATGACTTAATTAAACGTGTGCACAAAATTGCTGAGCAAAATCAAATATGGCGGTCTTATATTGGAATGGGATACCACAATTGCTGCGTGCCTCATACAATCATGAGAAATATGTTTGAAAATCCTGGATGGTAACAATCTCGAATTTATTAAACACAATTGGTGTAAACTATTTATTAGTATTATATTAAGTTATCATTTGGCTACCTTAGGACAACACAATATACTCCCTATCAGCCAGAGGTGGCGCAGGGAAGATTGGAAGGACTCCTCAACTATCAAACTATGGTCAGTGATCTAACGGGGTTAGACGTAGCGAATGCTTCTCTGCTAGATGAAGGTACAGCTGCTGCAGAAGCATTATCTCTCTGCCACAGGTAAAGTTAACTATTAAATGAATTAATTTTCTTATCAATTTCACAATAATATTAAGTGTAAATTTTCTAATCAGTTCCAATTTCGCAATCATATTAAATATGGTTCAAGTCAGGTCAGGCTCAGGTCTTACAATATTGGATAATCGTTATCTAAAAAATGTCAGTTTACCATAACCTTTGGTCGTAGATATACTTACATCCGATGTACAAACTTACGTTTTATGCATATGCATAAAACGTAAGTTTGTACATCGGATGTAAGTAT
>DWLI01002681.1:0-12824 GCA_018249915.1 Cecropterus dorantes dorantes
TTTTTTTCTAGTATTTTTTGTAATGAGCCAGTAATCTTTATAAGTTTTTCTGTGTTATTTTGTTATAAGCCTGAGACGTAGTGGTTATTTTAATTATTTAGTTCTAAGTTATTATTATTTTCTTTAAAACATTTAATAAACATAAAATGCAATATATTTTTCGTGTTTTTATTCAAGTTTTATCAAAATTTGCGCAGCAAATAAAAAAAATACAGCATTTGAAGATTTGAAAAAACTTTAAAGGGCTCTACTGAAAAATTCACTCCATTTGAGTTACGACAGTATTCTTCCAAAGCAGCGACATATAGGCTGTGTACATATTCTAATACCTGTAGAGTGTTAACTTACCGGATCTGAGCGAGTCATCATCAGCCACGAGGTGGAACACGACGTGCGGCTCGGCGAGGTTGCTGTGGCGCGTGATGAACACGTCGCCCGTCTGCAGCGCGCGCCGCGCCCGCCCCGCGCCGCCGGACCGCGCTTGCTCTTTCTGACGCTGCTCGTTACGCTTCTCTGCCTGGGTGGGTACCAGGGACAAGTTTGGTTAGTTGGGAGGCCATTTGTTATATGTTAATGTCATTGAAATACCGGCAATAAGTGTTATTTTATTATGTTTTCTTAGTATACAAAAGGTATAAAGTGATATAATGAGGCAATAGTAATTTTTATTTCTAGAAAAAATTAAAGACTTCTTGTTTTGTCGAAAAAATATATACAAAAATGTTTCCTAAAAGAGATTCCTATAAAGAATCAATTATAAATCAATTACTGTTTAATTTTGAGCATGATAACTCACGAGTATGTGAGACCCGATATTTACGTGAATTGAGTGTCGGTGTCACTTGTGTCCATTTTAATACTGTACCAATAGCTCGCTAGATTATTCCGGGACTGTCGGCGTCGGGAGCTTCTCTGTTATTGCAAGGTAACGAACGTGTGATCGAATACTCCGTCGCCGCTCAGCTCGGCCGGTACAGTGCGACACACTCACGGGCTCGCGAAGCCGCTCCACGACGTCCCGCAGCTGCAGCTCGACGTCGGGGAAGTGGTGCTCGGTGGAGGCGCGCGCGGCGGCGCGCAGCCGCGAGCGCAGCGGCGCCGCGTCGCCCAGCACCACGCAGCCGCTCAGCTCGCCCGAGTACAGCGCCAGCGCGGGCTGCACGCGCCCGGACACCTCGCTGAGATCAATGTACATTTATGGAAAATTAGTAGTCCCGGGATTTCGCCTGCGTTAAAACGCAACTTAAAAACAAAAAAATTAGACCGTAAACAATCTTATCGAAAAAGCGCTTTTTAAAGAACAAATGACATAAGCGCCGGTTACGGTAACTGAAAATGTAAGTTTTTTTTTTAAATTAGAAATAGCCAAAATTACGCTTTATAACTTGGGCTATCCATGAGGGAAAATTTCATTAAAAACGGACCAACCGTTTCGGAGATAAACCAGAAAAAACAGATAAAATTACAATAATTGATTTGTTGAGTTAAATTTTGTACATATTTAAATTTCTTCATACAGAGTGACTTTGTACAGAACAGGGTTTACATCCGAAGTCAATCACAAATGCGTAAAAAAAAAGAAACTTTTTTATCTCTTTCGAAAGAAAGAGATACAAAAGTTTCTTCTTTTTTTAATAGATATCTGTAAATCTAAATAATATTGAAATTACTACCTAGAATCACAGAACATAACATTGCGGATTATAGTATATTGTCTGTCGATTTCTACCGCACTAACCTGTCCCCATGATCGACACAGCACAAATCCATCATATCGACGGCGACAAGTCGTATGTTGTGTGTTTGCTTGAGCTGGCTGCCGAGGTGGATGGTGAAGCTCTCCTCCAGACGTGGTCGGGGCGGCGCGCGGACCAGCGGGAACTCCGCCGGAAACGTGCATAATGGGGAGTTACTGAAAAGTCAAGTGGGTCAGATGTGATTTTCACAATCTGAAGCCAGCTAGCTATCATAATAGGACCGTAAATAATCCTATATTAATTAAAATTATCGTGTTTATTATATCGTATTTATTATTATATCGATTAGGATAATTACTTATTATTATATTAGAAAATCATATGAGACTTGACTAATAATAATATTGCAATTGCATTATATCTTGTAAATTTCTGTTTCTTAAATAGGAAAAGAAGTCAAATTAAACGTTCGTCTATAAATTCGAAATGTTGGCATGTTAATTACAGTCCAAGTGGAAGAGGGGCCAGTTCATGGCACAGATCTAAGTTGGCCCCCTTCTGGCATCTAACATCGCACCGTTAACACATTCAGTGCCACCTACACGCCTTGCGTGTTCTTGTAAATTTCACCGAAGTACCAGCAAGCAACACGCCAGCCGTGCTCGAAGTACTTTGTAAAAAAAATTGTCAGCAACGAAGATGCATTCGTGAAAGACATTGGCATTTAGTGTGTTAAGAAATTATCGAAAATGTACGTAAATGCAATTATTATTTATCGTACGTTTGCGAACTTAACTGCGAACGGCAAATTTGACATGGTGTGTCAAGTTTGATGTTAATTTTGGCCGATAGAGTCGCACGAATATTTTTTTGATACATGTAGTTTTTCTTTTATTACCCAACAAAATATTTTTTATTTATAGTATATTTATAAGTATATATACCTTGGCGTGACCCTCTCGTCCGCCTGGTAGTCAGCCAGCGTGGCCATGAGCCAGGCGCGGTGCGCGGCTCGCTGGGCGTGTCGCAGCGCGTCCAGCTGCGAGTCCCAGCGGCCCGCCGCCAGGCTCTGCTGCTCGAAGTGCTGCGCTGCTAATGCGTTGATCTCCTCTTCTGTTGTTGATGTGTTTAGTAGACGTACCTTCTCTTCCATTTCTTCTGTTTGCCTAGTATATAATCGCAAGGTGAGAGTAGAAGTGGAAAATTGTGTTCGAATTGTGCGGAGTTTCTTAAAGCGTACACTTATTAAAAGGACGTTAAATATACGTTTGTCCTTTCTAGCACATACGCGTAATCGTTGATTTTCAATTTGTTAGACACCATAACCGGGTTACTAACAAAAAATCTCGACTAAACTAAAATTTTGAGTCGAATCCTTTTGTTGTCACTTTGCATATTGTGAATTATATACAAGTGAAGTAACTGAATAGACTAGGGTTATAAAAATTTTTTCGCCCTTACTATTTAAAAAATATTATATTTTATAAATATTGGACAATGTTGTATAGATGTTATCTGTACAACATTGTCAATCATATTCACTGAAACAGACATATTTTATATATATTATGATTGATACTACTTTGCATGCCCACGGGTAACATGACGACACTTTAATTAACTGCAATTAACTAATAATAATGGGCTAGTGATATGATAAAATACATATAAATAAATCTATGGACTTGATACATTATGCTGAATGAAGTTAAATTAGAATTAATACAATTTTTTTTAAGACTTCCTCAATACAGAGTAGTATATTTAAAAAAGAATCTGGTTTGGATAGCATGTTAAGTTGATAAATTAAATGATACATAAAATATTCACTTACGCCTGTGTCAACTTCTTTATGTCTTCATCCCGATTCTTCAACATGTTCATCACAGTCTTGGCATATGAGCTCTCCACCTGCAATATTGTCTCCAATGCTGGAGAGTGTACCAGCTTGTGGTAGGCAGCAGCAAACACTTCCTCATCGGATGTGCCTTTCTGCTCAGCAAATTCTACTACATTCTCCTTGAAGAGTCTCTCCCAGTTTTTGACGATCCCTTCCACATTGATTTCACTATTTTTCAACTGGTTTAGCAACTTTTCATCTCTTTCATTGTGAAAGTTTTTTGTCTCTTCTGCTATGAATGAGGCTAGCTTCTCATTTAGTTCTGCAAAATGTATTTTTATTACATAGAGGTAGCAAACAAGCATGCAGTCTACATTCTGGTGAGTGGCCACCGTTATCCATGGGTCTCTGTAATCAACCTGAGATTTACTTCTAGCTAAAGTTAGCATCATATACATTAAGACTAAGTCAGAATATCTCAGTCTTACCACTCTCTTCAAATCATAACATAGCAGTTGTCAACACATTATTTTCATAGGGTTAGGGTCACTAATCTACGCATCGATTTCATAATTACAGAAGTTTTATAACGAGTGTGTTCTAATCATAACTAAATTATTCTAGCTCACTGCACTAGCCATACTTCTAAGGATTGAACATAGTTTTGAAAGTTAGCATCACATTTTGTTAAAATTAAAGTACTTAAAGATCTAAACATGAATCTAAATTACTTGATGCTGATAATAGCTGTGCAATGTAAGTACTGATCATATAAATTTATGTAAATAATGTTGTAGAAACCACTAAAGGGAGGTAGAACTCGAGTTAAAGTTATATCAAGTTCTGCTTTACGGTGGAGATTATTAAATTTATTTGTCTTATATAGATTCTCTAATGGACAGTCAATTCTTATGTTACTTACCAAATAATGTGCCGAAGTCAGCTAATTCATAGGTTAATTGTGTTTAAGTATCCTGCTTCAAATAATAATAAAACATACCGTCTTCTAAATACACCGGAATATGGAACATATTGATGACCCTCTGCACCAATTCGCGCGGAGACCCTGCGTGTGGTATTTCCACCGGCACCTCCAGTTTGTACAACACCTCCTCGTTCGTACATGTCGGGAACGAGAATTTGAAAGTTTTCACTGTGTTTTGAATCGTTTCTGTAGTCATTTTTGTTCACAAAACAAATAATAACAATGAAACACCCCTGTAACATTGACAACTGACAAATTGAGAAAACTGACGTTGACAATCAATAAAATTGACATGGCAGGTCACTGATAGATTAGTTCCTTTTTACGTTTTACGAATAATCACTCGATTATTATTTTATTCTAAGTTTGTCTTTAATTTAATGGGCCTGAAAATGGTGTAAATAGTATCTTATAAGTTTAAAATATCCTTACAAGGATATGAAGTAAATATTATTTTAACGGTGCACACGCTCAGTGCTCGATGTCGTAATGTTTATAAAAAAAATAACTGTCAGGATTTTCAAATACGTTACATTAAACATTTTTGCTTCAGTTTATTTTAGCCATTGTTTTTTAAATAATTAATACAGTTAAATTGATTTAACTTAACTCATCAATGTTAGAAAATATTACTTAGAGAGACATTCTTATGCTTTAAATGTAATCTTTGTTGTTAACAATAGCAGTGGCGTTTTGTAGACGCTGAACGGAAAGAAGTCGGTCGAGCAGGTTACCCCTCTCTTCCCTTAGTGACGAATATCAGAGTATGCACTGATGAGCATCTCAAGAAAAACAGCAAAGAATCATCCAAAGTATCCCAAAAATGGTAGTGTTATGAGGGCACGTTTGATAGATGTTTATAGAGATAAAGAGAAATGTCTCAAATATGAAATAGATCTGGTTACGCTACATATACTCCTTTTCATATGAAAGGTAATTTCAAACTTATTTTTGTAATATACTTGTATGCTTATAGTAACAGCATACATTATATTTCTGTCCATTTGTTAGACATATGGCCCTCTAACTCATTTCTGTAATAGAACATAACTGTCTTAGGCTTCGAATGGTATTTAAACTGTTTATAAATGGCCTCATTATTTCTTAAGCTAATATGAGATAAATATAGGTTTTAAATGTTTGCTACATGAGCGTTATTGAGGTGTCTTAGAAACTTTCCATTCAGAATGATTCATTATTTAAATTTAACAGTGAAGAAAATTATATCTTTGTATATTTTTAATAACAAAATTAAAACACCTAGATTAAAATGCAGATACCAGTTTAATTCTAGTTTGTATTATTGTGTATGGTGGTTGTGGTGTGGTGTGTAATGATAAGTCAAGATTTCTTAAAAATATGGCCAGGTAGTAGACCATTCATTGTAGTCAGACTTGATCGAAACTTTATTTGAACAAAGTTACATGAATACATGGTATCCATTACAACATTCGGCTCGCGCCGCAGTACACTTCCGACGGGGGACAGTTTTAGTACTACAGTTGTTGGTATAGTAGAACTATATTTTCATTATATATAAATAAAAAAATGGAAACAATAAATTACATAGTGATATTAAATTAAATAAAAAATTGATCGGTTCGCATCGCGTTTAATCCGATGTCATGGAACCGAGCGGCCGGGCGGTGTGCACCTCCGTGGTTAGCTCCTCAGTCGATGGAATTGGAATTACGCGGCTTCACCACCCTCCTCCTCCTCGGCGGCGGCGGTCAGCATGGCGATGAGCTTTCCGGTGTCGATGAAGCCCTTGTCGTCGATGTCCATCTGGTCGTACGCCTCGTCGACTTCGTCGGCGGAGAACTTGTCGCCCCAGGTCATGAGGGCATGCCTCAGCCTCTCGGAGTCGATCTTGCCATCGTCGTCGAAGGTCTTGAAGGCGTTAATGACGACGTCGTCTTCGTCGGAGCCGCCGGACATGCGGTTGGCGAAGAGGGTGAGCAGCTGGGTGAAGTTGATGGGGCCGGATGCTTCGTTGACCATCTCGTCGAGCTCCTTCTCGGAGGCGAGCCTGCCCAGGGAGTCGAAGGTGGCGCGGAGGTCGTTCTTGCCGATGATGCCGTCCTTGTCGTGATCCATTAGCTGGAAGGCCTGTGAAATAAAATAATGACAAATTAGTGAAGGTTTTAGCAATAATTAAGAAATATCGGATAGTTTGCTAATCATAAATCGAATTCGATGTTATGACGTCTTGAGTTCACTACGAGGAATCATAACAACTGCCATCGCCGGTGTCTGTTTATAAAACACATAACAGAGCACGAGCTAAACAATCTCGATGATTAATTAGAATTTCTCATTAAGGAATTAATTGTAGTAAGAAAATGTACAAAACATCGATATGATCAGTATCGATGTATATTTTTATTAATTTATTTAATTACATTCGTTTTTTTTTTGGTGTTTTTTTACGAAATCAATTTAACCAATTTTAAGTGTAACTTTCTGGTCCTCACCTCTTTGAATTCAGCGACCTGCTTCTGCGAGAACATGGAGAAGACATTGGATCCAGTGCGCTTGGCCTTGCGGCTGCCACGAGAGGATTGTCTTTCACCACCGCCAGCAGCGGGCGCCTCCTCAGCGGGCGCTTCTTCTTTTGCCTTCTTCTTCTTGATCTTCTTTTCCTTATCCGCCTGGAGGGAGAAATTTTTCGTTAGTTACTCCTTGATTTAATATCTGAAGATAGAATTTTTACAAAAGATTTGAATTACATATGTAGAAGAACAAGTATTAAGAAATTTGGATGAGATAACCTTGATTTTCAAGTTATGTTTTTACCTTTTGTTAAATCTTCAATATTTAGGTACTAATAACAAATTTTTTTTCATGATTATTTTATTTCCGTCTTTAATTTATTTTTTAAGTAACGTTAAGTATGTAGCGTGTTTATTATTGCTATCATAAAACCGTCCATCAGCTCAGACGGGCTATTCAATGGGAAGCAGTCATCTTCGCCTATGTACATTTGCAACCCCAGCAGTCCCATAGAAATCGCTAATAGTTCGCCTGTTTTGAAGAATTCTTTTTACGTGTTTCTTAAATAGCCCCATGACTTAATTTTGATGCCTGTAATTATTATGAGTTCGCGAATCTTCATTATGGTTGTACTATTACTATGGTAATTGTAGTTTTTGTTTTGGTTTTTCTGCTACGATAGAGACATTTAATTCTAGGTTTTGGCCTATTTCGCATAGTTCCAATTCCATCGACTATGTTCCAATTCAAACTAATTTTTAGCCATTTAAATCGTATTTTAAGTTCACTATCTTGTATAGTTTGCTCTAATTAATTAGATGAATATAAATGTCATATTCCGCGCGTGTCGGTGATAATTCTATTATTAAATTCATTTCATGGTTTGCTCCCAGATTTAGGCACCGAGGCGCCTTTATATTTAGACCGCAATCGGCGTCCGCTTACACGAGCCAGATCCAACTCTCTGTTACGTAAATCATCAAAAATAGATTCACTTGTTCCCATTTATCCCGTTACTATCCCTTTATTTTTATGAATTTCAAGATAATTGAATTTGCACTAAAAAGTTTGGAATGATGATGTATAATGCAAATCGGTTTAAAATACTGAAAGCTGGAGGACTCCTCAGTGTTTAGTTATAGTTTTAGCTTTTATTATTTTATTTTATTCGTTTTAGTTGATTTTGTTTTTAGCTTATTTAAGTAGCTTAATTTTATATCTTTAGTCAATTGCTAAAGATTTATTTAACTGTAACGGCTTTTCACGGTTGTAACGATCAGTTAGATTATTTTCCGTTTTCTTCTAACGATTAGAACGGACGGCTCATAGCTTAACGTTCGCGAAACGACTTCTACGTCAGATGATTTTTCACCGAGTTCACTTTCATTGTTTACAATTCCACCAGTTCCTTCACATTTCACTTAATCACTTGTGGCACTCGTGTCACTTGCACTTACCATTGTGCTGTTTGTTGGATCGACGAAAGAGAGACTGTACCGCTCGGCAGTCCCACCCTGACTCCGAGATTTCGTTCCCACTCGGAGATCCTACAGGCTCTCCCCCCTCTGCCTCTCGGCTGTTGCGCACACGATTCCATATATAGTTCGTCAAATGGGATAGCTACAAGACGAATCGGCATCAGAAGAGTTTGGTTCGCTCACGGGCTCAGCCGCGCAGCTATTGTACAGATTTAAAAATATCTCACCTGCGACCGAATTTCACTTTTCAAGTGATGACTTGATGGCAGTACATAAAAATATGCTTCGAATATGAAGCAACAAATTAGAAATATGTTTAAGTTTTTCACTAATCTTGTGTATATGGTTTTTGCCTTCTTGGTATCTGACTAGTTATCATAGTTTTGTTTCATTTTGGGAGTTTATAGTTTCTTTCCTACCTTTCGTTACCTAATACATATTTACTATTGACCATATAGAAGATCAAATGTCTTTCTATGTGAAGCAATCATTTTTACCAATTAGTTCTTTTGTATAAATATTATTTCTGAAAACTGCAGGCAGTTAAAGAAATTAATGCTCTGCACAATTACATTAGTAAAAATAATTATGTTAATAAATATCTTATCTTATTAATTTCTGATCTGTTTTCGGAATTCTTGCTTGATCTCTTCATCTTTCTACATAAGCGTGGTTAATAGTTCAGTAACATTTTAGATCAAACTTGCATGTGACTTTACCTACCTTGGCAATGAATTTAAAAAATCTATTGTAATCCTTGACCTATCACTTCATAGGCTCAACTGTATATCAAATAAAAATAAGTTTAAGGCCAATAGTGCAATGATCTTTTAATATAATTTCATGAGCCGTTTAATGAGACGAGATGACATAGTTTGATAGACGTATGAGATATTTACTAATGTTGCCATTTGGTTTGCCAAATGTTTCATAAATAGGAATAAATTTTAAATGGTTGTTATAATTATTTAGGAGTCTATGTCTTAGGATATAATATTTTCTGGAGTAAATTTTGGAAATCCATCTCGAAAAAGAGGAGCTCCACTCTAGGTATCATTCTACGCATGGTGCATTCATATGCATCTACATATAACTTGAACTACAAAGTTTTTGTGTGTCCTGATTATCTTGATAAGGACTTACGTTCATAGTTACCCAATCATTGTATTTTCGGTCCTTGGTCGCGACCGACTCTAGTTAAAGCAGTATTTCAATAGTTTATGTTTAAAACTGAGATTTATGTATTCTGTGATAAAGAGAACTTTCATTAGTATAATTACCTTTCCTCATTGATTTGTATTACCACCATGTATGATCAATTAAGATTTTTTTTTAAACTTAGCTTTTTAATCACTGTTTTTTACAATCTCTGTTATATATATGTAACTGTTTTAAAAGAAACTTACCTCTAGTTTAGCCCTATTTAATTTTCTGGAGCAATTTATTTAAGTACATCATCCATTATGCCTGATCTATTTGTAATTAAATGCGTTGTTGGCTCCATGTGATTTAACATCTCGATGCCAATATAATTTCCCAATCGGCATACAAATAGCAACATCTATTTCTGAGATATATAGTAGTATATTTCAATGAGTCACAACAAGAAAATACACAGAAATGTTTTGTAAGACTTAAACTTTAAGACAATTATTTGGTTGTCCTGAACGATTTTGACGCAGCTCAATATTGAAACTAAAAAATATTGCTGCTATGGAAAGTTTCCTAATAATATACATATAGGACATTAAAATTTTTGAGATAATAATGAATAAAAAGAAGATAATATGAGTATTTTTAATAAAGATTTCTATGCCAAAGCCGAAACATCTATTAGTTGGTATTGATACTATGGAAGTATGGAGGCTTGTTAAATAAGCAATGTTAGTGCGATCAAAATTTAAAAGATATACATTGAAATAGAATAAAAACTAATTAAAGACGTTAAAACGAACATGTAAAAAGTATAATAAATTATCTATTGTTATGTGTTATATTTGTTGTATAGGTCGGGAGGTAGCAATAGAAGAACTGAAGGAAAAGGAAGGAAAAACAGGGAAAGGAACCCTGGGTGGTTTGTTTTTGGAGGACCAACCAACCTATTTTGCTACGTAACAGCAGTGATAAGCGTTATTTTGTTCTTTTTTTTAGGGTGCGGTATGGAAAATTTATTTATTGGAGGCGTTCCAACTTAGATCTTAAGGGTTCAAATGCATCTGTGAGCGAGATCAGGTAGAATTTTTTATCTTATCTTATCAATTACACTACTAATCTTACAATTACAGAATTCCACAAGTGACAGTGGCCTCTTACTAGCAGGTGGACTGCAAATTCATTGACTATTCTCTAACTCAAACTCATTGACATTAAAATATAATACAAAAAATACTTTTATATATGATGAAATCAGGAATAAAAATTGACAATTATAATTTAACAAAAATTAGCATCTAATAAATATTCGATATAATACGTAAAGAGTTCCAGCTACAATAATAATTGAACCTGGAACTCTTTACGTCTTAGACCGGTATGCTAACCAATACATTACGCGAGTCATTACTCACGTTATTAGCTTAATCATATGCTATAGATACATATAACTTACAGCTTTAAGCTGTTTTCATGGAAACATAATGAATGTTTCTATAAAGAATATCCAGGTAAGTAACACGGCTAAATATTAGAACGGTGACCTATCGGTGTGGATTACAATAGCCCTATTTCGATGCCGTGAGTGAGAGCTGAAAATAGCGCGGGATGAGCCGAATCGAATGGCGCGGGCGGCGCGCGCTGACGGAGACCACGCCGATATTATACCATAATTATTATTTCACGTTGATCCTTACTGTGGTTTTAATAAATACAAAGATTATGACAATAGTTGGCATTATAAAACGAGGAATATTATACACAAAATTGATGGAAACTAAACGTACAGTCCTTCTATTGCAAAATAGATTTAATAACTCATGAACTGTATTTGTTTTTGGTAGATTAATTTGTAAATGTAGTCAATCACGAAGGAATTTCGACTCTTAAAGTGTATATTGGAATGCCTTATTCACGTCACTCTTAACGCCATATGTATTTAAATGATGCGAGTGTTATACGATACTTAGTACTTTTTGTATTTTGTTATGGGTAAATCTGTAAGTATTGCGTTCGAGTTAAAGATTAAAATAAGACATCAATATCCTAAACATTATGCCACATCAGTTGTGAATAGCACCACTCCCACTCTTCTTGTAAATGTAGTAGGAGGACTGTAAGATATAAACGCTCTACTGCGGTCACCAACACGCATGCCAGAGACGGTTATTGGCAAATACCAACATTGGTTCCAAGTGGGCCGGAAAAGGCTAATGGATTAATGATATTAAACCTTTGAACCGTAAGTTCGTTGTTAAGAGTGATGTAAGATGTCCACTACTGACATATACTCTGGTTGGTTCTACTTTGTACCAACCTTTGTGGTTGTACTTTGTAGTGTGTACCAATCAGTAATTAATCGAAACTACCGATATTTTTTAGAATAGCTCCATGAAGTCCTCGTATGATGTTACTATGCCAATTGGTGTAAAAAATAATGTTATAAACAAAAATACTATTGTTTTGAAGGAAAATGCCAAATACTATTATAAATTGAGAGATATATTAATTCTTTGTAATTTACAGACGTACTGTTTCTTTTCTTTGCGTAAGGTATATTTTATCACCTGTTAATAAAAACCTAAGCAACTAGAACGATAAAAGTGTTGTAGATAGTCTCGAAATAAGTAGAAAAGTCTTACCATTAGCATTCCACGAAGCTTCTGTATGCAAAACTAACTTACGAATCGAATAAGAGTTGTTAGTACCTAAGGATCTGCATATAAATGAGTGTCAAATAAGGCCAGTTTAATGATTGATTTCTCACGAAGTAGCTGGCTCTTTTTGAAGGTGGTAGTAGTTTTGTAGTTCGTCTCTGGAAGCAACACCGCCACACCTATAATTATCTACTATTATCACCAGTCCTCTAGCTATTAACATCAGAATTAAACGCTAGTGTATTGTGATGTAAAAAGGCGACATAGTTATCTGAGACGTGAACTTAGTTCTCAGGGGTAATAAAGCATATGTGGTCAACCCTGGATAGGACTCTAAAGTAGATTATAGATCTATGAGCGGCAGTGGACACTTACTATTAAGTCGACAGCATACTCGTTTTCTACTTCCTCAATCCAAAACAACAAATTGGACTAGTACTGTTAAATATGTACCTACTGGCCTTGCTTTGCAATTCGACTGAATAGTTGTTTAGACACCAACAGTTGCAAATAGAATTGCAT
>DWLI01002682.1:0-12822 GCA_018249915.1 Cecropterus dorantes dorantes
ATAACGGAAACAGAGAAGCATTGTCTGCATACGCATTTTGATCGCTGGAAATATCTAAATGAAATCATCATACACACTTAAAGTTGAGCAGTGATAGCCTAATGGTTGAAAGTTGGCCCTTCAACAGAGAGTACCGAGTATCCCAGGCACCACTGATTTTTCTGAAATTATGTGCGTATTAGAAAATAATTATTCCTGCTTTACGGTAAAGGAAAACATCGTGAGAAAACCTACACATCTGAGAGTTCTCTAAAAAAAAAAGAGTTCTCAAAGGTGTGTGAAGTCTACCAATTCGCACTTCGCCAGCGCGGTGGACCATGACCTAAAACTCTATCATTCTGAGACAAGTCCCGTGCCCAGCAGTGGGACGATAATAGGTTGATGATACACACTTAAAGTTAAGGTTAACTTATACTACGATAAATAAGTAAACAGAGCATTCGAATTAGTGAAAATGTTACAGGACTGCATAGATTTGCAATGGTTTAAGGCAGGGTTCCAATTCTGCTTGAGATGTTAGATTACCATAAAGTCAATGGGTTATTAAAGGTTTCAATTAAAGGGATGTTTGCGTCTTGTGGTGGTCGTTCCTTGTCCCCTTTGGGAGTATATGGTTAGACTGCGGCGGTAACAACTCCAAACCCCTTTCTTTGCCTCGAGTGCTGGTAGGATTCCAATCCTATTTAGGGTTGATTTTATAGATCTGCGGCAGTGGCCAATAGCCATCATGTAAAAATGCTTGTTTGCTACATATTTTTCAGACAACAGGTAGGACTCTTAATGTGTATGAAGTTGTTATATAGATGTCCATGGGGGATCGATTACTTGACCTCAGAATAATCTAAGGATAGCGAAGAATTGATAGAATTGATAGCTTTATAAATAATGGGAGGGAAAAAGAAAGAAAGGGAGACCTCCAAACATGGGAGGATGATATAAAGCGCACAACTGGTACAATCTGGATGCAAAGACCACAATCCAGAGAAAACTGGCTTCATTTGGAGGAGGCCTTAACCCGCAGAGAGGTTCTTACAGAATAGCTACTTCATTATAATAACGTATCACAAATTCTTCCCATAAAACTAACTACTAACAATAAAATAACAAACTGCATTTTATATACTAACAATACTTAAACTACTCTTTAAACTACTCTTAAATAATACTTCTCAATAATTTAAACTACTCTTCTAAAGTATTTTTAGTTTCTGGAAAAAATATAAGGCTTTTTATTTTATATTTATTGTTAGTTATTTGGCAGCTAACGCTTCATTTGTACCTACTCATTAAGCTAATTAAAAACATATACTCGTATATTGATTAATTTATCTAAGAATGAATATTAAAAAATATAGTTAAAATATTTTTTTTTAATTTCTTTTAAATCCGTATAAATACTTTGTTACGGATAATAGCTTAACGTTACATGCATATGTTAAAAAAAGTTCTACGCTAAATGTTATAAGATATTTCGTAATGTTCCGTGATAGTATTTTGACATTGGCAGGCGAGAGAAATTCGAGAACAAGTTTGTTTGCTCGTTTAAAGAACGAGAGATCGCGGGATCTAAGCTGTACGGTCAAACTCCGTATTGGTACGGTCATAAGGAAAGTGCGAGGGAAAAGTGCTATTACATTATTTTAGTATAATATTGATTTATTTTACTACGTGGTTTAGGACCAGGTAAAAATATCTTTATTTTACTTCAGCGCAAAAGTTAATTGAAATAATTGGTAGAATTTCAAATTTGAGGACCTAGGCTCGAGTCATGCCTGAGCTATATCCGTTTAAAACGTTTACGAGAACACACTCTAGGTACTTAGAAGCCTCTGTAATAATGCAACGAAATATCATTTAAATTTATACATACCTAATTATAACATTTTGTGTATAACATCAAGCTGGTAACACTTTAGGCCATCCAATCGACATCCTTTCGATTTTCTCTTTTCGAGGTCACTGGATTTGCAAGTAAAAACTATGGGTTCCTCACAGTTTATTCTATTATCTGTATTTTTGACATCATATTCTCCAAATAGAATTAGACAGGGCGAGCGTTTTTTATTCTACTTAAAATATTAAGTCTTATATATTCTACTTACTTTTATATATGTACTTATATACACATACATTTATTCTATATTTCGACAAAGGTACACATTTTATATTCTAAGTATCAACCATAAGGACGTTTTTTTAATGATAAATGGGAACAACATATTTAAATAGCCTATTTGATTAAATAGGCTCAATCACTAAATGTTCAATTTCCATATATGATTAGTATTGAATCATATATTATGAAGTCGGTAGTACCATCCGAGCGTGACGCGTACACGCAAGGTAAGTATGCATCCGTAGACTTGTTGAAGTTTAGACGTAGACAAATACGTATAAGTTTGTTTATTACTTTATTATTAAAGCGTTTGATTCTAATGTCAAACATTGCTTACTGCAATATGCTTATTTAATGTTACGTGATATAATTATTCATTTGTTAAAAATAATCTAAATACTTAGTATTTTTTTAATTTCCGTCTTATTATGCTATTTTTATTGATATCAAAGAAATTTTGATTCTTGACAAATTTTATACTTACGAATATAGTCTTAAGATAAAGTTAGGGTACAGTAGTACAGAGTTTAATAATATTTTAGACAAATGAGAGTCCAAAATATTATGAAAAAAGAAGAAGAAAATCAACTTTATAAACAGCTTCAAAACAACCCTACAAAACTCGTAGAGATGTACAAGCATACAGTGTAGAGTCGTGAAGTGGACGTCAAGTACCATGCGTCATTCACTTTCGATTTCAATATTTACTCGTTGCTAGTAAAAAGAAACTTAACAATTTAATTATTAGTGTTTTTATATTGTATTTAATTCTCTTGTGTTCAAGTTAAAAAGAAATTTGAACCTTATTATAACTGGCTCTAGATTTAGGATATGTTGTTTCTATGTCATTACTACTGTTCGTTACCGCTCGTATATTTAATACATATGCTAGCTCTAAATATAATATATATTGTATGTCTACTTCATATCTTCTTTTAATATTGTATTATTTATCTGTTTTAAGCTTGCAATAAAAATGTTGTCAGTATTAAATGAATAATACTTGACAAATTTAAGTGGTGGTAGATATTAAGGTTTTTTTTTTCAAAATAAAGTATGTAGGTACTCAATTTCTTTAACAATAAAGAGGACTAAACAAACTTTCGCATTAGTTACAATTTACAAGAATGTGCAAATGGCAATGAGTTATGATATTTTGGAAGATTTGTTCTAGTTTCATCGCGGCCACTTGTCTAACTGGTTTGAAATACGTTTAATAATTTATGGCTAACTTAAAACTAGTTTCTTCGTAAAATCGCCGTGACCTGTGATACATACCTACTATCAAGGAAAGTAATGAATATTTAAATACAAAATGTTAAGCACTAATTGCTAATATTAGAATAAAAAGTGGTCAAGCGGGTGTCGCATCACGCAAAGTAAAGTTCCGCTGAGATTCACTTTAATTTATACATAAGAAATAAAATGTATAATATAGTATAGGGCGCGGCTGCCTCTTTGTACACCCCTTGACGACGTCTATAGACATAGAGATAGATATAAAAGTATTTTTTTCCATTTGGAAAGGGATCTCTAAAATATTAATATGAAAAATTTGCAACTTAATCCTAATCTTTATACCAAATCATACTATGTTTTCTAGCTAATTTTAAAAGTGAGCGCACTTTTAAATTGATAATGTCTTCTATATTTATGTTATTACACGATATATTTTCTGCGGCAAGAAAGCACAAAGGTGAATAAAAATACCAACAGTCATACAAAATTCATACAATGAGTAAAGAGTTAAGATTATTTCGATGATCACTTTCTTATCAAGGCTAGGATCTACGCGGAACCGTTTAGAAAGCAATCGGTTAATGGTAATATCGTGCGGATATCTCACATATTGTACGTCTTCTATGGCATGATAATTTATCACGACAATTATATGTCAACGCGCAAACAAAATAAGGCACTTGTTGCAAAAAACATTGTGAGCTGAACGAAGATGATTTTTTTAGAAGCAAATAATATCTAATTTTATTTTTTTTTGGTCTCCCATTTAGCGAACGGATTTGGTGCCTTCCATAGCCAATACTAATAATAACTGGAAATATTTTTCTACCCACCAAGTAACTAAGTATTGCTGAAAATCTATATATATAAAAGGCAAATCCAACCTATATATCAACGCACAACAAAAACTACTGTACCTAGAACTTGAAATTTGGTACAGGGGTTTCTTTCATTATGTAAGTGAGCGATAGGAAAGGATTTTTTGAAATTCATCCTCCAAGGGGGTTGAAAGCTTGTGTCACGTATTCGTCATTCACTTTTTCAGTTTCATTCATGCCGGTTCATACCTCATTCGCGGCTACGTACGAGGCATTGTTTGCATTAAGTGGTAGAAATCTTACTGTTTGAGACCACTGCCTCTATTACTAATGTGAAGCATTTTGCCTTTCGGTGGAAGCCAAAGGCTGGGGATGCCGGTTGGCTTATGTATGAGGCAAGCATTTTAATCCTCAAGAGTTGCAACGCATCCCTAACCAGCTTAAGAATGATAACGCTGTTCTACCGTTGGTGGTGATCTACATCTGATGAACCGCAAGCCCGTCCAAGTTCCATGTACAAAATACTTCTTTGACGGCTATTCCATCTTTTTAAGAATATCTCATATCCTCTCACGATAGAACACGTCAATAGTCAGTGGTCTTGAAGTTTGGATCATTGTTCTTGGCGATTGTTACGTCTGGGAATGTCGTTTGCGAGCCTCCGTGAAAGCGCGTTCCCATCGCCGTTAAACGCCGGTACAGCAAGGTGAAGGTGAACAAACATACTTATAGCGGTAATCATATGTTAAATATTTATAATTAAAATAAAAAGTGTTTGTGTACTTATCTACACGCGTTAGAAGTTATACTTTTTTGGCGTATCATGATAATTTTTTTTTAAATAAATGTATCTTTCGCTTTATTCTACGTTAGTAGAAAAAGCGACACTATCGATGTGAAAAAAGGTATTTAAATGAATGTTTTATTATAATGCATTTCCTATCTAGTTAAATAAAGTTTATTTAAAGATCAAAAAACTAAAATGTTGACTATAGCTGACTTCAGAAGCGCGCCAGAAGAAGTATAACTTCAAAAGTGCGTTTAGATTTAGGTATAGAGAAAGATAACGAAAACGTCTTCAGGAGAGACGGAATATACGACAAATCTGACGGTCCAAATTGTAATTCAATGCTAATTTACTATTAAAATACTAAACTGAGTTGAGTTGTTCTAATATAGTTTTAATGTAAAAACTATACGTTACGTTACTAATAAATACGTTACGTGGATTTAAAATGTGGTGAGACAGTGAAAACGGAACATTTATGTAATGTTTCATAATAGTATATAAACAAAGAGCGGAACTAAGCACATGATGAAAATCGAGTTGTGCGCCCAGAGACCAGATAATCGGCGTCCGTAATTAATTGCAGCGCCGCATGCGATAAATGCGAATAACTGCTTTTTCTTCCTAAATGTAATTTGATTGATGAATGATTTTTATTTAAAACTAGTTTTTACATAGTTCATTGCAACATTACAAGTTTACTATGTTTTAATAGGGAACTAATTTATAAATTTTAAGGACAATACAAATCTTCTGTATTCGAGTACCTATATAAAACTCTTCCGTTACTGAGAGACTGACTGATAGACAACGCACAGCCTAAACTACTTAGCGTAGAAAGTTAAAATTTAGTATGAAGATTCCTTAGGGAGTGTAGAGAAGCACTAAGAGACGTTTTTTGGAAATTCCATTCCGAAGGGGTGAAAAGAGTGAAAAACTTTTATATGAAAGTTCTACACCGTTGAAGTTAGTGTCTTGAAAATTTGGTTTTTAGTAGACGATTTTAGTATATAACATTGCGCTGTGTTTATATGTTTAGTTTTTTTTCTTATGTTGTAGCGGGTGAAACCGCGAGACACCTCTAATAAATTATAATTAGAATCTTCTGCCGACATAACATGAGATTTTCATGTTTAAGGACAAATATATATATTTTTAATTTTGATTTTTATTTCCTCTGTCCGTAATAAATTTATGTCTTTAAATAGACTATCTTGATAAATAAATAAAATATAAGTAATATGTGTGATAATATTAAATTATACAGATTAAATATTTTACACACTAAATTATACTGTCAATCGACTAAAACCATGTAAATGTATGGATAAATCTCAAAAGCAACATCTTTATCACAAAACGTATAGATTAACATACCATCGAACGTGTTGAACGAAGGCAAAGTTGTCATTTGTGTTAATGTTTACTTTCCATTTCGTATTATGAAACGGAAAGGTAGCCGTAAAAATCTGTCGGTCATAAAACACTCGAACATCAATTGCGTGAACCTTTCACCTTGAGCAATGATGATAATTATTCACAAATCTCCCAAGCACGACTGTACAATGTTTTACTATTAAATTTATTGTAGAACATTATGAAACAGTAATGTGATATGAATAGTTACGGTTAAATGGATGTTGGTCTTTCACGGTATAAATCTGAATTTCGAATTCGAATTCCAGGCATGTACTAGATTTATGAAGCAGCATCTTTGTCATCAACTCAATGTCCCACTGTTGGGTTTGTCTCTTGTCAAAATATAAAGGACTTGATCAGTGGCGTAGCATGGGTTTATGCTGCCCGGGGCGGAAGTTGGAATTTTAGTTGGAAAATTATACTATATATAAAAAAGGTCATCAAACCTAATGCTGCTGCCCTCAGAAAGGTAATTTTGTTCCCTATAAAAAGTGCCGCCCGGTGCGACCCGTCCTCCACCCCCCTCCCCCCGCTAGGCTACTGATTAGGAATTTAAAGGATGAGGAACGACGGGAAACGCTAAATTCCTATAGTGTGCTTGAAATGTAGTGTCCGACCGAAGGTCAGTGTTTGTCCGAGCCTAAACCAAGTCTATTATCCAGCCACAACCTTAGGCCGAAGCCAAAGCTGAAGCCGAAGGTTCAAAATCCATAAGAGTTTTATGTTGTAAAGGCTCAATGAGGTTTTTTTTAATATTGATAGATAAATTGTTGCAGATAAAGATCTATGTTGATTGGGCTTAAATAACTTCTAGAGTTGATGACTGACTTCACTATTTTTCTAAAATGATATCTTTTCGAATAATACACATTTCATACACAACTGGCGACGCAAGCCCAAAATGGAGTTTTCCCTTACACTTCACCACAGCTTCTGCATCGCGGTATCGTGTATTCGTTACGGTTCGTTCAATTTAGGCCTTTTCTAGACTCTTCGCCTTCCGGAAAATTTCGGCCCACTTTGGACGAAGCCGAAGGTTTTGCCGGAGGTAGCCAAAGTCGAAACCGAAACTGGTCGAACGCTACTGATATTGGACTGAATTAAAATTCGTTTTACAATAATGAATGTTTGAGCATGTAGGTTTTGTAACGATGTTGATTTACTAATGTACAATTTATAACTTCTATAAATCAGAGTATATTGATTGAGATTCGATATTTGCACCGCAAAATTGAAAGAGCGAGTATGGATAACGTTCACTCTCCTAAGTTCATAAGCATTAATCTATCATTGTTATCGCTCTTAGCAGCATATTTTTATAACTTTAATAAAGAGCATGCAAGCCAACTGATAGTAAATGCCTACAGTTGTGTAGCTACCCCTGAGTACTAAGTTGGAACGCCTCAAATAATTATGTTTCCCTTACCACACCCTTCATTCAATAACACAGCAGCACATAACACTGCCGTGATTAGGTAAGGAATAGGCGAGAAACAAAATAAACAAAAATATAAAAAAAAAGAAGCAAATAAAATAGTATAATTAATTACCAAAACTTGGTATAAAAACATTTAAAGTGATTCTAACACCTTCAATATAATTGTTAGATGATTAAGATCTCAACGTTATTTAAAACTATAAGTTTTTACTGTTGTCAACACATTGACAGATATAAAGGCAATTAAACGAGATGCCAGAGCTGTATATAATTTTATGGGTAACATGCCACTTGATCGCTTGATTGTAGACAGGCGTGCACTGCGATGCGATCAAACACCATAACAGGTTCCAGCTTAACCCTAATAACGCTCTGTTAAAAATAACTTGGGGTCGTGGTGATTTTTAAGTTTTGAGTAGTCCAAATCCATACATGTAATAAAGACGAGACTTTCGCGAGTTTCTACTTCCGCGTGTTTGTACGTCGCATAGCTACTTAAAAAAAATAACGACTGAAAATATATAAATTTCAATAATTTTTAGATTTTTCCAGATTAGTCTGTGTGTTTCAAATTCAGTCTAACCATGTTTTTATTTTTCGGCATGTTCAAGGTTGTATTTAAATATCAATAAATACTTTACACATTTTAAGTGCGAAAGAAAATGTCAAAAAGAAATCTGTATGTCGGTATAAATCGCATATGTGCGCTTAGTCTTCTTCGCAAAAGAAAGTGCCTATCTATCTATACTATCTACTAATCCTTAACTTATCGTGGGATAGGAAATGGGAAAATAATTCATGTGCAGAAGTCTTAAAAAAAGGGTCACATTAAGATTAAATCAGTAGAAAATTATATGGCTGTAATAAACAAGTGTTGCATTATAGGGTTAAGTTAAGCGTTATACCATCTTTTGATTAGACAGGTTAAAGCTCGTAAATACTGATCGCCCACGCAGCCTCCGGTGTCAGTTCACTCTCAATTTCGATTAAAATTAAACGATGTGCAATAGACCTTGATATACGCTGCAGGTAGTTAATAATTATGACTGCCCGTGTAATTATGAAAGAGTGATTAGTATCTTTACAGTTCAATGAACTCAAAACCGTACGAATTCGAGGATGTTATGTATGATGGACAGTGAAAGTATTTTATTGATGTACAAAAGAGTTTAACCATTAAAGTATAACATTACTAATTTAAGCAAACGTCTATTAATGAATTAAGAGCACTTTTTTACGGCATACTGTTTCGTCCGTTACTTAAGGGTAGGTACCCTTTTTGCGTACACATTACTCTCTAGTAAGTTCAATAAACCCAGCAGAAAGGGTTACCTTATTTTTATTTAATTCTAACTAATACAGGTATATATCATCGGAAAATAAAAATGTAAGAGGAGGTACCTACTGTACTTGATTTTTTATAAGTATAGCTGCCATTTTGCAACAGGTGAATAAGTAAATAAAGACTCAGTACAATGTATATATATGTATATCATATCGCAATTTAAATGGACATCCGTTTATCTAAATATTGGTTGACCGTGAATAGTTTGAATCAATTTCAACGGAACTTTCTCAAACGATCACCTTAAAGTAAAAAGCATGTGACATTTATACCTCAAAAATAAAATGGTTCTATGTAAATCAAAAAAATATCGTCGGAGTTGTGACAAACGGGTACGTACATGATAAGAAGGAGAAGAATTAGACAATCCACGCTGGGCTAGTGATGATTGGTCACCAGGTAAAAACTTTTTCTAAGTACTCTGAGGCATTGGTTTCCTTTTCACATGTCATCTTCATAATTTCGGAACAGATGAGAAATTGAAGTCAAAATGAAGTGTGAAAAATAAGATTAGTAAGTTATAGTACATAAATTAGTAGATGATATTAAAAAAATATATTTAATATTTTTATGTTTAATATTTTATTAATTATAAATAAATATGACTTTATTCATATTTGTAGTTTATTTTTTTTATTATACAATTTACCAAACCGAACCAATTGGATTAAATTGAATTAATGTGTATGCCAATGTACATAGATACAAAATTAATAACTGTGACATGTGAATCACACTCCGTCACAGCTAGTCACGACATGAAGAGGCTTTCTCTGTTTTTTCCCACCTTCATATTGTTTGCTTTAGTTTTGGACTGTTCTTTGTACTTGGGGACATTATTATCCATTATATCGTTAGGTATTTAATTTGTTTTGTCTTCATGTGAGTGATAGTCTTGTCGTCATTGTTACGAAATAGGCATATATATAAAAAGTGAAAGAATACTTAGTTCTGATTAATCATTAAGAACCTAAACTACTAAAAAAATTTGGACAATAGGTTCATTTTATGGTAAAGACACCCATGAACAAATACCACCATAAAAAGGATTAATGTTTGTAGTATTTTGTGTTATAAGTAATAACGTAATCTTTAGTCTGCACGGTCGAATACGCATGCAACGGCTAGTTGAGTTATGTATTCGTATTTTTTAATTTAGTCTAACATTAGTCATGCTTGGAAATAGGTGAATCAATATCACGGAAGTCCATATTTTTATTTAATAATTTTAAAGTATGTACCTATATATTGAATTTTTCCTCCATACACATTCCCTTTCTTTAAAATTGTCGTTTTAAAACGCATTAGAAAACTATTTATGAAATTGAAAGTGTGTGTATATAGGTAAAAGATAGACTGACTCTAGTGTTGTTAATTGGTCAAATGAAAGGAGGAAAACTATTAATTATAATAAATCTCTAAGAAAACTCGTGTCTTGTATGACTCAGAATCGTGGTAGTTCGAAAGCACTGACCTTAGTGTCTAGACTACAGTAGATCTGTTCGCAATAAATAATTTTATTCGGATTTTATGCGCATTGAGAATTATAGAATTTTGCCATGTTCTATATTGGATCGTCATCGTATCCTTTTAATGATAAAACATATTTTATTGTAATCTGTGCTTTCTATAATGACAGAATAATTTTTCGAATTTGAATAAAACTTTTCAATTAACTTTTAATGCAGTAATAAATATATATGCAATAACAAAAAAATCCAAAAATGCATAGTAAAGTTTATTTCCGTTCAGATCTCTGGGAATGCCTAGACTACGATTTTTTTTCGTTAAATGGTAATTAGAATGTTTGTGATATTTTGTACCTATTTATTGTTTTTATTGTAGTATTTGTAGTGAATAGAGTTCTGTAGAGTTCACAGGGGTCCGTTCTTAAAACTACAAGTCGACCAAGCTAACTAGACGAATGTCAAACGTGACGTCCCTCGCAAGCTGGCGAGCACTGATGACAAAAAATGGCAATAATGATTTTTTGTGAAATGTTGATTTCAATGAAATGTAAATTTGAATAAATATCTGTCTTAATAATTTATATATATTTATACTTAAACAACGCTTTTCTATTTTATCGTTGTAACAATAACTAATAAGTAGAACAAATGAATATTTACTTATTTATTTTATTATCTTAAATCATAATAGATTAAGGAGTTTGACTAGAGACTACTAGGACTAGAGCGGAACATGAGGCGATACCGGGCAGCGAGACCGCATTCCTTCCGTTCGTCTAATTAGCCTGGTCGAGTCGTATTGTTATATAAGGTTTAGTTTATCTCGTAAGGCTCGTATTGCTCATCATCACAAATTTGTGAGAAATAAATGGAGACCACTTACAAATGTCGGTTTTCTCATGAACTTATTCTTTACACTTGTGATAATTGATTAATAACACTTAACTGGCATAGAACATTAGATATGCTCTGAGAAAATAATATAAAATTATCGTGTATGTAAGACCAAGATCAGACGACGTCAATGAGTACCAAGATCATCATCATCATTTATTTTACAAATATGGAACAGTATCTCTGACTATCTAAACATACTTGCCCTTTGACCCGGGTGAGATCGGATCCTCTCCAGACAAATGCAGCGACAGCAAGTCTCCGACTTTAAGTAATTGTTAGTCTCGGTTCTATATTGTTCGGATTTGTGTTTATTTTGGTTTACTCCCCGCTAAGTTCTGAGTAGGCTAAACTAATGTAGAACCCATGTATATTTCTTAATTTTGGTGTCGGATATTTTTGAATAAACAGTAGATACGAACTGAATAGAGTATATTTATGTGTGTACCTGTGTAAAATAACGAGCCCTTTAATATTAACTGCCGTTAAATTTAGTTTTTTTGTAATAATGCTTTAGATTAAACAGTGTTTTAAAGAGAATACGCTGCACTACATTTCAGCGTAGTTCTCCGATAGAGCTTTACCAGACGTCAGTTACAGAACTCAAATATGTATGTAATCGTATGTGTTGCTACTTTTTAGGGTTAAGTTGGAACGTCAAGCACAATGTGTCTATGTCTCTTTTACCACAACCACCTAACTATAAAATTGCAGCGTTTGCACTCTGGCGGAGTACTGCTTTTATTAGTCAGAAATAGGTGTGTAGTGCCTCCGGAGTCGAATATTATCTACCATCTTAAAAATTTATAGATGAGCGCCATTTGTCATTTATCATCAGGTGGATTGCATGCCCATTTTCTAATTCCATAAATGAAACGTTTAAAAGATGATTAAGATGTAATTAATACGTAGGTACATATTATATAACCTTACGCATCATTTAGGAAATTACGCATTAGATACTTATGTGGTCATTTGCATTCTGTGGGTTGGGTCCGACATGTCAGCTGTTACGTTAGAAATACATGTATAAACGATGCGGCCACTTTCACTGTACCTAATGTGAAGGTAACCTTTGTGTAGTCGTTGTCGTCAACACATTATTGTGCCACTGCTGGGCACAGGTCCTGTCTCAGAGTAAGAGAATTTCAGGTCATAGTCCACCGCGCCGGCTAAGTGCGAATAGGTAGACTTCACACGCCATTGAACTTTTAGGCGTGTAGATTTCCTCACGATGTATTCCTTCACCGTAAACCAGTGATAAATATTTTTTCATATGCTCATAATTTTAGAGAAA
>DWLI01002683.1:0-12820 GCA_018249915.1 Cecropterus dorantes dorantes
TCAAAACAGATTAGGGAGTTTAGGTGCGAACGGTACTAGGACGAGAGCGGGGTGTAAGGCGAGACCGGGGAGGGAAACCGCATTCTTTACGTTCGTCTAGTTAGCTTGGTCGAGTGGTATAAACAATGCCGCTCATACAAACACTAACTAAAGTTGTTACCTAACAAAACCCAGTACAAGACTTGACTACCCACTTACTTTCTATAGCACATGTACTACTACAGAACACATAACAACTATAGGTAGTAGAATAGCTTATTTCTACAACGGAGCGGCGTTGTACAAATGGTCATGATTACCACAATATAAAATAACCTTTGTTAATCCAGGTTATAAAATGAACTACTCTTGCTTTGCTACTTGACATAAAAAGTCGACATCTTTAAATAGTGCAAAATATCGAAAAGTAGCCTACAAGTTAACCAAGTAAATAACAGGTTATAAGCAAACTTACTTATATACGAAGAAAGTAAAATTCTCCAGTGCAAATTCATGTATCAACCTTCTGTATCAACACATCAAACATTGGATTGTTTTTTTGGTTATAGTGACTAATATGTTCATTAGTAAGTACTCAGTGCTAAGAGATATTATATATAAGTATAAGTATGCGTAAGTTGTTTTTTTTCGCTTTCAACGTTCATATAAATAAATAATCAACCAAGCTCTGAAATTGAGCAGATCCACTGTGAAGACATACAGAACTTTTTAACTGGTATAATTGTTGATACTATAAAAATCGATTATTATGTTGTTGCACATGGCGTTACCGTTTCAAATGCCATATCACATGGCAAAGTTAGTGTTTCCATAACACAAACATTATTTAGCCAGATGCTGTAATTAACCGCTCGTATCCAAAACAGTGATTCGTAAAACTTGCGTGACTTGTTTGCTAAAAGCCGGTACCGCGCCGCGCCGCGCCCCTCGAAACTCATTCGACGCGATGGCGCTTCGGTCTCAACTCCTGCGCACAGGTAATCCGTTTCACAATTTTGTTTCGCTTACCACGTACAAATATAAAAAAGTATGAGCCTTTTGGTATTTGTACCTGGTCTATACAATATTTATTTAGGATATAATCATGTCAAATAATGATTTGAAGTGTTATTAGTTATTAACATTATCAGTACACGCTGGCGAAATGTATTTTGCGTACTTATGTATATGCAATGTTAATCCTTTTTTTACCTGATGCCTCGTATATATCATGATTTTTAGTGTTTATTACTGATCCCAATATTTCAGTTAGGACTATAAAGTGGTCTATAAGATTTGTGAGCTATTTTAAACTTCCGATAAATTTTAACTATTATGAATAAATTATTGACAAAATCACATTCCTTTCTAAACGCCGGTTGAATATAAACGATAGTAATTATTTCGTTGTTTTTTTTTTCTACGGGAAAAAGCCTTGAAAATATAGTACATAAAGTAATATTGACAAAGGAAGGTAAATGTACTCGATAACTATAACAAGGTAAGCAATTATGGTGAAATTAATTTCTAGTTAACGAATAATGGCAAAGGCCTTGGATAGTGATTGCCTGTAATCTGCGTTGATGACAGATACTTGTCTGTTTATGTTTACTTGTGCTATGTTTACCAAAAGATTTGCATGTCGTCTAAAATTGTGATAAATTAGGTAGATTGTCTTGTTCGTGAGGTCAGGGTAGAGGATGCGTTAAGTTTTTATTTGCTGCATAGAAAAGATATTAATCCGTATATCTAACGAGACTCTTGGCCACTAATCTTCTTAATAAACATACAAGATATCATTAGATACTATTAGGTATGATATTACATTTTTGTTACTGAAAAAAAAAAGAAAACAACCATTGCATATGTCATTAAAATGCGTGTGTGAATAACTGCCAAATTAAAAAACAAACAGTGTTATCGAGAACGTCGAGAAGTCGATTAAAATGTCGACCTTCTAATCTATTGGAATCTAAATTTAAATCCTGTCCACGATGGGTGTTGAATTAAACGTTTAATTGATTGTTTTTAATTTTTCCTTTTCTCCAGATTTAACGTTACCTCTTCCTAGCGGTGACCGGATACTTGAATATGGCCCTCTAGTTTATACTGTAGTGTTTACTGGCTTAATTTAAGGTTTTTATTACGGTAATAATTGGGTCTCTTTTTATTGCGGGCGCAATTATCATTATCATCAAATTGAGCTGTGACGGCAAAATCAGAAAATTAACCAAACGGATGTGTTTCTTCATTCAATCTCATTTACATCTCTCATCATCTCATTACATCGTGCATTGCTATGTTAAATAAGGTTAGCGACAAACCATTACTATCCTACTGGCCAACAGGCTTCTCTCATAGCGAGATGGGTTTAGGCTATACTGGCAAAACTGCGTGGCTCAGTTAGTTCTAATAACAAATGTACATTTGATTGTGCATATTTTGTGCATATTTCGCCCGCTTTTAGTGCATATTTACATGCATATTTTAGCATGTTATTTGTGCATATAATCCGATGTACCCATTAGCAATGTTTGGGTAAAATTAAATTGCTCCATAGTTAGCAATAATTTGACACGGACCAGATTTTTTGATACCCCAAGAAACATTAATATTCATCTTGAAGTGTTGAATAATAAAAATGGATCCTTTGATATTGATATTTTTAATATATTGAGTGTAATAATAAACGAATGACAAGTAAAAACGCGGAAGTAAGGATGTGCCTCCGTAATAGGCATGTCCAGTTATTTTTTTAGTTATATTTTTTAACTAATGTGGCGTCAAAGAGAAGTCAATAGTCTATAGTAGTAGAAGTATAGTAACATTAACGTCATTATAGAGGATGAGACAGCAAGGTACAATAATTATCTACCTGTTATTTCAGTTTACAATGGACAGCAGTTCCGTCAACTGCATGAGTTGGGGGAAAAGGAGAGAGTGGGTGTTGCGCGTCTTCGGGAAGTCTTAGATGACAGGTTACAGGAGATTAAGAAAGCCAAGACCTGGAAACATGAACGGATCATCACTTCCCCGCAAGATATGAAGGTAATTGAAATAACTTTCATTTTAATAACGTTGGTAAAAAACTGTACCAGTTTAGGCTGCTAACTTTATTAAAATTCAGCGATGTATTAATGTGCTATGTATTAATATTTTTTCTGTAACCAAGTGTCTCATTGATAGTAAATTTAAGAAGTATAGTTCCGTCTCGAAGCAGGTTTTAGGATGGAGTGAAATTTAATTATGACGCCCTCTAGTTTATTTATATAGTTCAAGTTGTGCGTACACGTGTAAGCATGAATTTGGGAAACTCCCAATATGACGTAAAAGTTTAAGTTTTGGAAGGTAGTAAAACGAGTATAGTTCGACCACGGAGGTACCACCGCCATACTTATAGCCAGCGTGAAGCAGTTCGTTGTTCGCATCGCAGCGTTTCGTTGGAAGACTGTGGTTGTCGGCTCGATTTCAAATGAGGCAACTTTTTAAGTCCCTGGGTGTTTGTGACTGACTTCAGATAGAACCACTGTTCTGCATAAAGTTGCTTACAGACGTCTATGGGCGGCAGTGACTACTTACCATCAGGTGGACTGCATGTTCGTTTACTACTCAAACTTACAATAAAAAGCTAATGCTAAGGCTAATGTTGATAACAGACTGATAACAAAATATTGGAAAACTAGAAAATTCTATTACGCGTCCTCCTGAACTTGGCACATACTCGTAGAGTCGCCACTTCATTCGCAGAATAGTAGGGCCTATCATGATTGGTAGCAAAATTTGTAGCAATTTGTAGCAATAGATAAGAAATTAGTGTCTAAAATTTTTGAACTCTTTACTTCTTTTCATGTGTAGTGTTTTAAATTTACTGTTCCAGCGAAAGTGAACAGGTAGACTTTCCTGGAAGTAAAAATAAATTTGTGCGTTCCCTCTTTTATTGCTTATTTGATAAGTATAATTTGTTGTTTCCATTGCCGAACATAATGACTAATGTCGCACAGGATAACTCGAATTGTATTACGTAATGTATGATTTTAGACTAATGTTATCGCAATACATATTAATATTTAAAGGGTACTGGATCCATGTCGAAATATCGGCAAATTACATATTAAAATGTATTACGTAAAGATAGTAGGTATACAGAATGTATTATAAAGTAAGTAATCAAGGGCCTAACACTCCTAACATTAATCAAGGGCCAATGAACTTTGAGTACCTATGTATCACATAACGTACTCAACTGTAATGTATCACGTATCGTTGCAAACATCACTGGCAGTAGAGAGATACTTGCGGTGTAATTAAATATACTGCTACTGTATTATTTTTCATTAAGTAAGTCTTACGTAATTACAACTATACTACTATACAGTAGTATAGTTGTAATTACGTATGACATACCTCGTCTTCGGAATGCCGCGTCATATGTTATAAAAATCGATATTAAAAAAATAATAACTGGCAAGGACTTTTCTACTTAGTTATTCTACCAGTTGTCAGATGGTTATTTTAGGTGGTGGTTATTTTGAAATAAAATATCAAATTAGTAATTAACTGTAATTTAGTTACAAATGTTTTAATTAACACAGGTGAGAGTACAAGGAGCTGAAGGAGAATTTTTGAACTTCTGTGCTAATAACTATCTAGGATTATCTGTAAGTATTTTTAATATATATTATTTCTTTAATATTTCATCTTTTCCGCATGATTTATTCATGATTTATATTATTAACATAAAGATTAATTACTCGCCAATTTTTATTTCCAAAATAAAAAAAAATACAGTAATTTTCTTAATTGCACATATTTATCACTCGCGAACGTTTCTTTAAAAAGAACGAAATAAGTAGTTAAGTAAAAAGATTAAGTAAAAAATTAGTACTAATAAATATTTAGAAGCACAGGTACATATTATTTAATTTTATTAGTGATTTTTTTATCGAAGAGTTCTGATTTTCCTTGATAATAAAATATTGCTGTGGTTACCAGACTAATAGTTTTATTGATAAGAATTCAATTTAAACAGAATCACCCGGAAGTGGTGGAAGCAGCGAGAGAAGGGCTCAAGAAATATGGCGCAGGTCTAAGTTCCGTTCGATTTATATGTGGAACTCAGACCATACATAAGGTATGTGTTCCTGTATTTAGCTTCTATTGTGCATAGATGACTATTTTATAAGATCGAAGTAGCAAATTAGTGAGCGTGAACCCATTGATCCCATGGTAAATGGATACCTGCGATCAATTCCTTATAGAAGAGTTGTTCTACGTGAAGTCATTTACAAAGGCGGTGTTATTCCTGACGAGTAAACTTAGGCCATATGGTTGTCTATTAAAATAAACGTATTGAATCTAAACAAAAAATAATACCATAATGTTTCTAATGCTTGTCATCTTAAACATCTCGAATACACACCTACATCATAATAGAAACCAACATAGGAAGTTCCTACAATGCAATATTAATGTATTTCTTCATCTCTTCAGGAACTAGAACAACGTCTCTCCAACTTCCATGGTCGTGAAGACACCATTCTTTATGGATCCTGTTTCGATGCGAACGCTGGTCTTTTCGAGTCAATGTTGACGCCAGAAGACGCGGTGTTCTCAGACACCCTCAATCATGCGTCTATCATTGATGGAATCAGACTGTGCAAGGCGCAGAAGTTCCGTTATCCACATAGAGATCTTAACGGTTAGTAGTATAGTGTTCGTTTATGCTTATTATATATTTGTTGCATCAGGTGTGGTTAGTTCTTTATATTAACAAAAGATTAGCGACATCACCTTTGAAGTAGTACTTTCTATACTTTCTAATGTTCTGCATGGTTATCGAACAAGACATGGTCATCTGTGTGTAACGAACGAGCATTCCTGGCGGATTTGCCACACGCTAAGTAGTGTGACGCCTAGAGCGGCAGATTTTAGGGGCGGCAGAATCTGGTTCTGACGACCTATTTTTTCGCCTACATAAACTTCCAAATGACTGGCCACTAATTCAATTTCGGCCACGACACTAAGTAGGCTACTGGCGCAAATTTGTAGATTGGAGCCTAGGGCGGCGGCTTTAGGTTTGACGACCTTTTCTTCCGCTGACTTGAATTCCTAAATCGGCGGCATTGAATAGGAAAGCCTAAAGGCGGCAAAAGTGATCCTTAGTATATCTAGCCTGTCGAAATCTACATTATTCTCCATAGTCCAAGGTCATAGGTCCAAGACAATATGTCAAAATCAGAGGACTACTATTTTCTAGTTTCACGCGATGACCTCACTTTTTTATTTATGATTAAGATATTGCACGTACAAGTTAAATGATTTTATGACATTCTAGAAATATAAATACTTCTCCAGATTTCAACTACCATATGACCAAAGACTATATTTTTATTGACTACTTCAGAATTGGAACACCTGCTGGCTCATAGCGAGGCTCGTATCAAGCTGATTGTAACTGATGGCGTCTTCTCTATGGATGGCACAGTGGCCCCCATTAAGGGATTACGGAACCTAGCTGACAAATACCGCGCTCTGGTGTGTGTGGACGACAGCCACGCGACTGGTTTCTTTGGTGAAACTGGCCGGTAAGTGATAATGGACAATATATACAATGTTGTTCCATCTTCAGGATTAGATCGTCCTTGAGATATTCAACCAGCTAAAAAAATATTCAACGGGCAGGCTAGGAAGCTAAGAAAGGAATGACAATTTTGACAAACCACTGGTTATTTAACCAGGTGGTAAAACTCAGGTAGTTTGATCGAAAGGTGCCGCCGCCTCATTCCATCAAGACATTTTCTAGCAGTCGTTACGTTCCTGTGAGACGACCAGTTTAGTTCTCGGGAGTAGCAATGCATCTGTAATCGCAGACAGAACCCCATTTCAAAACGAGTCGCTTACTGATATTCATGGGCGACAGTAACCACTTACCATCACGTGGACGGATGTTTTTTTAGGGATTATTCATACCTGGTATAGTCAATCGCGCTGGCCGAGTACGGATTTGTAGAGTTCACATAGCTTTGAAAACTTTTAAACTACTCTCAGGCGTGTGGATTTTGTCATGAGGTTCCTTAATGTGCTAGCGAGTGATAATTAATGTCGTATGTCACATTAATTATCACCTGGGATTTTGACCTCGATTAAGAGGTAAAATTTCAATTATGGGCCCAAACACGTATGGGCAGTAAGCCTGCTTACCTACCGCCCATACGTGTTCCACCAAGGTTTACCGAATGTTATCATAAACGTCTAAATTATAAATAAATAAAACTTCTAACCTAAAGATTTCGTTATGGTACCAGGGGCACAGAAGAATACTGTGGTGTGATGGGCGCGGCCGACATCATCTGCTCAACGCTCGGCAAGGCGGTCAGCGGCGCGGCTGGTGGCTATACCACCGGACCGAAGGAGTTAATCACGTTACTGAGGAACGTGTCTAGACCGTACTTGTTCTCTAATGCACCACCTCCGCCTGTTGTTGCTGCTGCTTTGAAGGTTAGAAGAAATTTAATGAATATATCTGAAGTACATAATATTAGGTAGAAATTAGGTAGGAACCAAAATCTCGAGTAATTCACCGTTATCATCGTTTCAATTGTTTCATTTGTTTGTTTTGAGAAAGAGAGAGGCATGGAAAGAAAAAAGGTCAAGGCTTCCTCTTGTCCTCCTTTTGATCCAACTGCGTCATCAAAAATAAAAAAAGGAATGAGATAAAGTTGGATTAATAAAGAAACAGAGATATTATTTTAAGGACCTCTTTCGTTTTCTTTATGATGTTTATTTGCCGTTAGACATTTGATAATTAATTTCAAACATGTAACTATATACTTGAATTTGTTATTAAAAATGTTTAGTATATTAATTTATTTTGTTAAAGGCACGTGAAAGCCAGACATCTACATCAGACAACCAAACAGAAAACTGAAACAGGCCAACGAAATTATGTATCAGTGTAAAATTTATCGGTTAATTATTTATGTGCGGCGCTGAACAATGAAGGAAATAATTTCTATTAAATTTATCTATGCTTCCGTTAAAAGCGGCTAAAGCGCTAAAAGCGGCTACTATGCATAAATACTAACTCTTGTCAAGCATAATCATCATGATAATATCGTCAGTGTTTTTGGAACCATACTATTTAAGATGGCTCTAGTAATATAATTTTTTCTCCAATAAATGTACCTATATATTTTTGAATCGTCACATCGTCAACCCATTAATGTCCCACTGCTGGCCAAGTGCGAAATGGTAGACTTCACACACCTTTAAGAACTCTTTTTTTTAGAGAACTCTCAGGTGTGCAGGATTCCTCACGATGTTTTCCTTCGCCGTATTTTTTAATAGTTAGTGTGAATTTAAAGTTATCTGTTATTTATGTTATCTAAATTTAAAGTTATATAATTATCTGGTTTGAAATTTGTAAAAAAAATATCATATATTTTTAACTTACAGTCGCTGGACCTAGTGGAGAACAGCTCGGAGCTCCGTCAGCGTCTACGCGAGAACACCACCGCATTCCGATCCGGGCTGCAGGCCGCCGGCCTCACGGTCGCGGGCGACGACCATCCCATCTGCCCCGTTATGGTGGGAGAAGCGCCGCTAGCTGTGGACCTCGCGAGTGGAATGCTGGGTAGAATTTCGTTTATTATTTATATTTTTTTATTATATTGAAGAAGCAAGCGAGCATGCAGTCCACCTGATCGTAAGTGGTTACTGCCGTCTTTGGACATCTGTACGTAACTTCATACAGAACAGAGGTTCTAACTGAAATCCGTCAAAAATTCTTTATTACTCCCGAGGACTAAGGTCGTCGCCACACTGGCGACCACACCCTTCCAGCGAAACGCAAGAACTTTTTCACGCTAGAAACTAGGTGTGGCGGTGGTACATAGCCGGTAGAACTACACTGGTTCTACCACCTGCCAAAACTTATTAGACTTGAGCATAAAATCATTATTTTAAGAACATTTTTAATTAGTTACAAACAAGTCAGATTAATTTTTTTTTAGTTTAAATTGTTTTTACGGTTTTGGCTTAAGCCTTCAAACCTATCTTTATTAATTCGCGGCCATCTTTTTCTGTTCACAAGTCAGATTGGTTCCCGCCAGAATATATTTTTTCTTAACCTTCTTTATAACCGTTTCATGATGAAATATTTATAATGCCCATAAAAGAAAAAAAAAATATTTGAAAAAAAAATAAAATGGACCATGGATTAAAAGGATTTTTTACGACATGAATTGCATTAATAAAACTTTGGTTTAATTCTGAGATTATTTATAAGGTAGGTAGGTATCTGACGTGCTGAATATTCATGTATAGACTGTACAATGTACATATATGTTTATTTTCACATGATTGTTCTTATTTTTTGCTGCAAACCTTTTTGTCCCATACCTGAGCTCTTGCCTGACGTATCTATACTACGTAATTTTTAAATGCAAATTGCTGGTGTTATTTATCAAGTTATTTTTCTACACTTTTCAGAACGTGGCATTTACGTCGTGGCGTTCAGCTATCCAGTAGTGCCCAAGGGCAAAGCGCGAGTACGCGTACAACTAAGCGCTGCGCACACGCAGGAAGATGTGCAGCGCGCCGTCGCCGCCTTCGCAGATGTCGCTAGAAGCGTTGGCATTGTTAAGGCATAGACCCACTGATAATTGCTTAAAAACTGATTCGTTAACATGGCCACCTGAAGCCATGTTAGTATAATAACGTTACATGTTATTAAGTTCAACTACATACGTATAAGTAAGCATTTTATTTTAATATGTACTCACGAAACTTTGGAGCAGTATAGCACGAGTTATCATATATTATACCTATCATAAAGACCAGAGGTCTGCATTTATACCGCTTTGCTGGTATGTTTTAGATCATAATTATTCTTTTGTGCTACTGGTCTTTTCACAAAATAATAACAGCATTGCTCGCATCGCTCTTATTAAAATTACACTGTATTTTTAAATTTAGCCAAACGTCTGTTCTGTTCTTTAATTAAAAAAAAGAGATGTTATTTTTTAGTAAAGCTAGCTTTATTAAAATGTAAAAATATTGAAATATATATTACGTGGCATAACGTACTTAATAAAGCATTTAGAGCGCATAAAAACGAAAACTTCAATATCCACAGATAACATATACTTCATTGCCTATATGTATCAATATTTTATTATTGACTGGTCTAAGCTGCGCTAACCTTGTATATTGGTATGTAATATTGTATTTTATTCTTGTAAATATGTTTTTTTAATGCGAGTAAGTTTGTATGTGCTTTGAATTTGTAAATAAATATGAAATTGTATTTTTAAAAATATCATTATTGCTTTGTTTTTATTACCTCTACATTATAAAATGACAATTTGTCATGTCTTTATTTTCTACAATCCTACAACATTTTTTCTTAAACCATAGATGTTTAAGAAAAATATTGTTGGACAAGAAACTCACTCTTTTTCTTTGAATATATTATTTTTCAGTCTTTTATACCATATCATTTTTGATCTGGAGTTATAGCACTTTTCTATGTGGAAAAAATAAAACAAAAACATGTAATAATAATCGATCTATTAACAATAATTTATTACAGTAATAAAACTCACACTTTATTGACAACTTCGTATAACACTCAGTGCGTCCAGTAAACTCTACACTTACATAAAATAAACTATAATTACATCAAATTATTTACATTGGTATTACCAGAGTTCTCACTCACACTTGTATTGCAAAATACACTCGTAGTATATCCAAAGGCTTGAGATCTCGTCGCAAGACCACTTATAACATACAATTAAATTATATTGTTGGCCAAAATTCCCGCACACAAAAATAAACTTGGGTACATAAATGCTTTACGCGTATCGACGCCGAATGTTCACTTCAAAACTGTTTCATAAATTTTTCTTATCCTAATACTAAGTTGGAGGGTAAGTTTCCTCTGCAATTTGTTTCACAATCGCCTACAGCAGTATATGTCGTGTGGACGTTTAAGAGACCATTCTGAGCAACCCTTACAACCGACTTGGCAAATCACATGTAAAATTGCGACGACCCTCAGTGTAGGACATTCGGTTTGCTGGCCGGTGGAGCTGAAACAAAGTAAAGATTTCTTTTTAATAAAATATTAATTAAAATAGATTTACGGACGATAGTTTTACTTGATAACGTCATAAAGAAACATTGATGAAAAATTGCATACTTTTCTGAATTTAATTGAATTATTATCATTGATTATCATTATTTTGTATACTACAAAGAAAGAGTTAATTGAAAATTATAATTTTTCGATAAATTAACATTGAGAGAGAAGAGAGATAAATGTGTACAAGCCGACGCTCGTGCCTCTCTATTACTTGTTCTGCGCTCAGCCTCAGACGGAACGTGACACTTTCTCGTACATGCAACTGGTGTTCATTAATTTATAAGACGATGTCACATTAAAATAAAAGTACCGAAATTGGAATAGTGTTAGTGTTTACACTATACTTTGTTATGGTCTAACAAGACACGGAGAGATATACACACACGCACGCTTTCTACACTCATAGCCCCGCACTAGGATTTTCTCCTGTGTCGCGGGTACCATGGACACACAAAGACGAATATACAAACACCCACAGAACAGAAATCTTAATTCATCATTCAGATGTCTGTCTGGCCAGGAATCGAACCCGGAACCCACTGCGCATTAGACCGGTATTGTGACCGCTCCGTCACGCGGGTCGTCTAATATGCAGAAGAACACATGTGAATTTTGGGATATATTTAAGTTACACATACTTATCCGGGTTCCGATTTATCTGTATTTATAGCTGTGGCTACTTTTTAAGAAGTCACCGACGCTTTTAAAAATACTACGACTGATTACATGTCCTGTGAAAATAAAATTATTCCAACTATGAAAATAACATGTGCTGTGTACATGAATCGTCAATTGGAGGTAAGTCAAATCCAAATCTTGTTACAATTATTCAAAAGTTGTTACAAGCACTACTTAAGGCCAAGCGGATTTTCCTCATCATGCAGCAAATTAACAATCGAAATGCACTGCTGATGTGCAGTTAAGGTAAAAAATCACGAGGATAGTGTCACTTAATTAAATACGCATTATATGTTTACGGAAGTTCGACCTCTGTAGAGGCATTGAATTTCCCTTTACGTCCTTTAGAACGCACGGAAAACGATCGAGTATGCTAAGAACCTTCGTTCCACTTCCTATATTAAATGCTAATAAGCGTCGAAGATTGATTAAAATGTAATGCCATTATTATGTACTTTATGAAGCCATTCTGAGAACATTAATTATTTATCTATTTTAATTAATGCTTGTATAACGACGTTGTCCCTTTTGTAGGTCAACAAGTTTATTCGGGGTTACATTAATTTTTGTTTATACTTATTTTTTTTGTATGGAAGTAACAAACACGTGCAGTCCATCTGATAGTGGGCACTGCTGACCATTGGCTCCTGTAACCTGTGACAAGGGCACAGTCTTACCGAAGGTTAGCAGCTGATGCGTTACTACTATTGTGGTTTAAGTTAGAAAGAATTAGATGAGTGTGTCTTCCTTACCACACCCTTCAGATCAGAATACAGTTACGCTCAATACTGCTGTTATTAAGTATCTGGCATAGTGACGGACCTGGTCCGGAGTCGAATCGCAGAGGGTCCTACTACCTTCAGAAATACATTTAGCTGACATTTAGGGCGTTAACACAAATGATGATGTCTAAACATTCCTTTAACCTATTTATTTTATTTACTTATTTATGCACACACAGAGAAATCAAATATAAAGATACCTTAAAATTAACAATAAGTGCAAAGGTACTGCCTA
>DWLI01002684.1:0-12819 GCA_018249915.1 Cecropterus dorantes dorantes
TACTTACAGATGTCCATGGGCGGCAGTGACCACTTACCATCAGGTGGACTACATGCTCGTTTGCTACTTCAATATTAAATAAAAAAAAATAATAATAAATGGCCTTAAGTCGTTGTAAACAAATGATTACAAAATGGAATGTTATCGAAGTAATAATCACTAGTAATAGATTTTATTGCCTTATCAAGCTATCTATTGATTATAAAACTACTTGTACCTTAGTATTCTAACAGATTTCTGGAAAGTTTGATAACCGGTTTGCTATGGCGCTTGGCGCTACGAGCGATAGCGTTGAGCGTAGTTTTCATTATTACCCGACTGCATCAGATGGAGCGTGATGTTTCTCGAACAAATGTACATACATTCATATCGCAAATACAGGAAAAGATATATAAAATCTGGTATCATAAAATAACTTAATTTTCTCGATATTGTGCATTTATTTTGTGTACCGCAGCACTATTTTCTATAGTATGGAAGTAGCAAACGAGCATGCAGCCCACCTGATGGTAAGTGGCTACTGCCGCTGGACATCTGTGATGAACCCTAGGTAAGATCAATGTCACCTAAGGTTAGCCACAGATGCATTGCTACCCCTGAGGACTAAGGACTGAGGACTTCCCTGTGTTTGGGAACGCACCAACAGATTTGTAAAATTGGTAAAAAAAAATCAATATCTGTTTACTGCTGGGCTCGGCTGGACTGGGTCTACATGCTGAATAAGGATTTATATTGTGCGTCAGTAATCAGAAAATCCTAATACCTTAATCCACGAAATTAAGTAATACTAGACGTGTCCGGCGGATTCACGATTAAGTTGTAATATAAATAAAAAATTTAATATTTTTTGATATTTTTTTATCTGATTCAAATAACAGACGAGCATGCAGTAGGTGGTTACTGTCGTCCATGGACATCTGTAAGCAACTTCATATAGAATAGGAGTTCTATCTGAAGTCGATCACAGGTGCGTTGCTACTCCCAAGGACTCAGATGGTCGCCTCATGTATAAGTGAGACAGCAACCACACTCTTCCACCTCACGCATGAACTGGTTCAGGCTAGAAATAGGTGTGGCGGTGGTACCTCGGTCGAACTACAATGCTTTTGCAAATATATATGACTAGCTGTGCCACGCGGTTTCACCCACTATTACATAAGAAAAATAACAAACAAAGAAATATAGTGTGATGTTTAATAAAGCCTAAAGCCTTCTTCAATAAATGACTTATTCGACACAAAAACGAATTTTTCAATTCGAACCAGTAGTTCCTGAGATTAGCGCGTTCAACCAAACGAACTCTACTGCTTTATAATATTTGTATAGATTTTAATCGGTAAGCAAAGTATTATACCTACTTTTTAAGATTTATTAAGTAATTAGCTAGGATATTGCCGATAATCCATCGTCGTCCAGAGCGCTCTATGACTTGAGACTTTGATAAAATCATAAGATTGTAAAACCCTTAATCATGGTTTTTATTATAATAGTAAACGCAGCCTGCTGGTCCTACATAACAACTATTATATTAATTATTGTTTGCTTGTAAATCTCTGCATTAGTTACATTGTAGTGATGGTTTAATAACCAAGCTATTATTAAGTGATTAAACTAATTTTAAAATAAATACAACAACAGCATATTCGTCTGAGTTATCTGTTTAAAAATAAATAAAACTGAATGTCTAAGTGTGTAATCATTTTAAAATAATTATTATCTTCTGCACTCATGGTTCTCTTCGTATAAAAAATAACATAAATCAACCAATCTGGAAAACTGTTGAATTTATGTAAATTTGTAAGAAGTTACCTATCCACTTATATATGAAAATAAATTCTTTAGGAATTTCGTGAGAATAATTGTATGCGATAGTTACTCCAAATAAAAAATAATAATTCTTGCCTAAAAATGCATCATAAACGCATTTTATTTCTTCATAATGAGAAACAGAAAATTCAGGTTTCTTGTTTTATGCATAACGAAGTTATAGGGGGTCGAAAAGGGCCTGAATTCCTTCGAGAAAAGGATGTTAATGGCCGTGTCGCCTTTTTGCTCGACTTGGCGGGGGCACTGCCGTGCCCCCCGATTGATACTGACGGAATAGATAAGTACTTGCTCCTAAAAATAATGATATTGAAATTATAAATAATTTTTGTGTTGAATAGTCCATTTATTGAGGAGGGCTTTAGGCTATATAACATCACGCTATGTTTGTTTGTTTTTTTTTCTTATGTAGTAGCGGGTGAAACCGCGTGTCACACCTATTTACTCAATACTGAAAAACACTTATTTAAATGTTAGATTTGCGATCAAAGGTACCTGTCGTTTTCAGGGGATGGTGGTTTTTAGTGGAAACATGGTATCTTATCTATCTTATATAAATGTTAGACTTTTTGAAAGCCAACACATCAAATATATACATACTTTTGACGCGAAGTAGTTTTTGCGTTACAGTAAAAGGATACCGACTGACTTTACATATGGCACGACTATTTTAGTCTCCAAGAGTGGTAACCCATCTGTGATCGGTTTCAGGTAAAACTACGGTGCAAGGTGGAAGTGCAGTTACCACCTCACCCGCAGATGGGCTGCATGGTCTATTGCTACTTCAATTGTTTTAAAAACCTTAGCAATAAAAAGCTATTAATTAAAGTACCATAAACAGGACAGCCGTCTTGTCTATTTGTTGTTAAGCTGTAACATTTAGAAATAAGTTTTTGCGCAAATAATATTCAAACAGATAGTAACACGTATCATCAGGTTCTACGACATTTATATTTGCAAACGTGACTTGGCATTTCATTTCTTAAAAAAGCTAAGTATTAATAAGTGGACCTGACATTAAAATTCCCGCAATGTATATGTTGCAGGCGTATAGTGGAATCGGAGTTATCACGATGTGTCCAATCTCACTAATAGTATAAATGCGAAAGTTTGTGAGGATGTATGTGTTTTTTACTCTTTTACCCAAAATGTACTGGTCGGATTTCGCTAAAATTTGTCACACAAACAGTTTACGACCTAGATTAACACGAGTCTTAGTCACGTTATGAGCACCCTATAATCATTACCGTGATAGACGGCAAAGCGGGCGAAGCCTCGGCAATAATCTAGTAGTATATAACGATATAAAATTCATGAAAGGTCATTTTATCGGAAATCTACAAATACCAATGTTTATAGAGATTCGAAATATTTAGCCTTATTTTAGATTTCTTAATTATCTATTGTTTTTGAGTTTCTTTTCATTTTCGTTTTGGAAGTAAAAGTTCTTTATAATCGATGTGATTTGAAGCTCGATGTGACTCGTGATGGGTCTATACTCCTTTTTGAATCACGCTAAGGATTTTATTTAGCATATGTAACAGCTTAAGTTGGGTATATACAAAAAAATAGATCTGAATATGGGCCACAGATTTTACTTAATCGATTTAAAAAATAAAATCATAAATCCTAATATCCTTATGTTCAGAAATATAATTATAATTAACTACTTATTATTATTAAGTTTCAATTTTGTTCTGTAAGTACACGCACATTTTTTATATAATTTATAGAAGCTTCGCGATATGCCGGATTCTACGCCAAATATCCGCTACACTCCCATTGACGCTTACAATTTATTATTCATGGTGGTTAACTATTTATTGGTCGTTGTTATATTTATGTAGGGGTCAATTTTAATAAAAATGGAGTGCAGGGGCTGCGGGTGCGGTCGATATTGCAGTCTTGTGAAACGGTTCACAGGGTCACACGCATCTTGATCGATTAGACCCGTCGAAATGAGCTTTTTTATTTTTTAGAGCAATAAAAACTTTAGTCCATTGTTTGTGGACGATCGAAATAATGTAAGGTCGAAATAAAGTTTTTAAACGAATTGGTTGGCGGTACGTCCGGAAACGTAGAATATTTGTAAAGGAAGTGTGTAATATTTCATAAATAAAATAATAATTCATTATTAAAGTAAAATATTTTTAAAGATCAGATTAAGCCATTCTGATTAGATAGGTCTCGATTATGTATAATTAGTAAACTGAAAGAAAATTATTGAATTTATTGATTACTAAAATATTTTGTATATCAGTCAATAATTTTAATACAAAAAAGTAAAGCAAATGTCATTGACTTGATATAATTTAATCACATATACTTAAAATAATTTACTACAGGCGCAAAGAATAACCCATTATTCTGACAAGTAAGTTGTGTTACAAGTTGCAATACATCATTTTTATTAGAAAATTATTTCATGTACAATTTAAATCATTAAAATGATTTAGGTCATCAAAATTAAGTATGTATCAAGAGTGCGATAGTACTACACCTCTTAATGTATGCAAGCAAGTAGTTTTAATTTTAATAATATCGTAAACTGGTAATCTGAAGCGGCATAAAAAAGAGCGGGAACATCCGGGTGGCGGCGACGGGCAAGTTGCGTGCTCTAACGGTTTTATGATTATTACTTTAAATGCTCAATGCTTACAGCAATTATGTTTTGTTTTATATGCAAAATTGCAAATTCGACGAAACTAGTTATGTTTGATAAATTGACTACTTAGTTCGTGATATATTTTCTTTTTCTAAAAACCACTATTACGTCTCGTTCGTAAATTAAATTCAGCGCCATCTATTAGCACCCGAGTTATTCATTGAAACAGAATGAATTGTACATCTGATTTTTATGTAGCATTCTGTTAAATCCGGCGAAGCATACCTATCTAGGTATATAATTTTTATCCTTATTTATCATGTTCGTTACGGAACTTATGAAAGCAATGTAGAGCAATTAGAAACGAGTTTGTTAGACTACAAAAAAAATATTTGAGCACCTAACACGATGTAGGCATATTCATGATTTTTTATTGAAATATATTATGGGAATGATGCATGTATTGTATAATTTTACATGATTACATACTTATTCTAATGTCATGGTACCTTCATTACCAGAATTATATTAAGACATCAGAGATATAGAAATGTTCTTCTCCCTTCCTTCTTAAGCAACAAAAAGAAGGGTAATGTTTTTGGGTGTATGTATGTCCGTATATGTATTTGTAGGTCTGTTTCTTTGGCACTAGATACAGCAAAAACGGCTTGTCGGATTTTAAGATATGACATAGTATTATGATTACAATAAGGATATCAAATGAGAGCTAGTAAATAGACCATTCCTAAATACTTTGGTTACTACTGCTGATACTAGTAAAGTGTTACTACTACTACTAGTAAAGTGTTAGATACTATTTTGGCGAAACTCCTAAAAACTTTAAATTAAATATATTATTAATGTTTCATTATATAAATATGTTATTATAATTATTTACATATTTTTTATTTTTATCTATATTTATTTTAGTTTTAGATTGTTTAGTTTTACTTTTATTATTTGTATAGGTAATTAGTATCTGGTGAAAATGAAATAAATTCCTTTATTACAAAACAAAACCATACTATTTTTGGTGTATTGGTTGGTCTAGGTGTGGTTTAAAGCTCATTTTTATACGAGGCGACCATAAGTCCTCAGGAGTTGCAATGCTTCTGTGATTGACTGCATATAGAAACTCTATTCTAATTGTTATAAGTATTGCCATTAAATTATGAAAGGATATATAGCTATCGTTCACTTAGATAATAGTTATAATCTAAGATTGATGCCATGGATTGAAAAATAAGAAAAGGCGTAAATTTTGTATCTTACAACAGAGGATTAACCAAGACGAGGAATCCGATGGTATCTGTTTTTTTTTTAATTAGAGAATGATTAGTTCCGGGTGTTTTCGATTAGTTTTAAAATGTTGTGCTTCTAGCCACGGCTTCGGCGTGACTTGACGGATTCTGCCTAGTTGTTCCTTTGTTTGAGGACGAACAACTTCTAGTGACGCGACATTTAAATATCGACAAAATAATGCATTCTTGTAGAAATTTTAATAGACAATAACGCGTGTCGATACAGAGGGAAAGATTTACTATTTATATTTACAATGAAATATATTCTTTCTTAGAAAATAAGACGTGTATGATTGTTGTACTTTATAATTTATAATATGTTATTCGAAATTTATGTACGGCTATTTATGTGTGTACAAAAGTATAATTTGATATATTGTTTCATACAGATTTATGATACAGAAATGATACTTGTCTCATAAAAAAAGTTGAACTATAATGGCAGCTTTTGTAATTTGAACCATAATATTGATTATAAATATAATTACTATTATAAAAACGTACTTTATTTTTCTATCGGTGTTTATGTCATATAATTTATAGTTAACTATAAAAAAATCTACACCGATTTTGGCGATAAAGCTATTTATTACAAACATATCTGTAGTTAAAAAGTAAATTTATAAAAGAAATAAAAAAAAAAAAACAAAAGACGACCACGAGTCAAGACGTGCGCGGTAGCTAGTCTATATTGTGCAATATTGTATAATTAGTTGTGTAATACATTTATATACCTGACCACGGCTACCTCGTTTTGTTGTGGTCCAACGAATATTTTATCTACACCATTAACATTTATAAATTCCTAAACAGCTATTACAATTGTATGGCGACAAAAAATATAATATTAAAATTTTCCTTACACAGAATGTGAATGAACTTGACTAAAATTCTCACGTCTCACGTGGCAACATAATGTTAACAAATACAGACTTGGACATTTTAAATACTATGTATATAAGTATTGTATATAATGGAATTTTACGTGTGACATTATTAGAATTCATTTTTAGAATCTTGGCTGTTATACTAGAAAAAAATGGCGTACTCGTATACATTTTTTTTAATACAAATAAAATCTTATTTTGTTTGTTATGTCACCATAAACAAAACAAGATTTTATCCTACTTAATACATTTACACAAGAAGACAAAATAAAATAAAAAACAACGAAAAAAGAAAAATTAACAAACATTAACACAAATGAGCTTAAAAATAATTTTTATTTTACATTTAGATGCAATCTAAATCCACAAAGACGTCTAACCAGAGATTGAATCCGGGACCCACTGACAAACCGGTTATTAACCACAATACCACTCTGTTCACTAATTGTAGCTTTTATAGCTAAAATTGAACGTAAAACGTAGTATAATAAATAGCAATAAATTCATACACAAATAAGCGCATAATACATTCAATACTATGTAAATTTTATCGATAAATATTTACCGGTACTAACAAACACGGCTACAACGGCTAGTGCCCTACGACGGTTACTATTGAACCGGTCTGCCCTGCAGCGGTTTTTTATCCGATGGACGTAACGAGTATTTAGTTTACCTGATCTTAGGTCGCTGTTTGTAAATATCTAGCACGAAATCCAAACATGAAGTCCTACCTAAATGTAATTAAAGATACTATCATTTATGTCAAAATTATGACATAAGTTTGTATTTTTATGCCTTACAAGAATGAAGACTAAATACAAAAGTATTGCTATGCTGTCATAAGAAATAGGTATACTACGAGCATTTTTTTTTTAAACATGTTAGTGATTTTTATCAATTTTTTGATTTGGTCCATTATTCAAATCAAACAAAAAATTTTTTGCATGATATAATATACAAAAGTAAGTAAGTATCAAGATTTTACTAAAATCCATGCATACTATCTAAGTCTTATGTTTGATTCCAAAATCTTAAATCTTCAAGCTGCTTTGTTTTGGTTTATCAAGATCAGCTAAACTTATTTAAATTAGGCATTTAGGACTTAAGATAGGGCTGGTTTTATTAGGGATTCCTGCCTTCGACTCTATCGTAATTGGTTATAGGTCTAGGTACTGCAAATGACAATACAAATATCGAACATGGGTACGCCTTTTACAAAAATAAAGTATTTTTATCGATAAAATGTTTTTCCGGGACTAGGGGCGCAGCGAAGGCGGCTGCCCTACGCTACTACGAAACCGGTTCAAGCCCTCCGCCGCTCCACGTGCACCGTCCATCTTCGTCTATTGCTTGTCCAACCACCCAGTGCGTACAACTTCATTTAACAGAGACCACGCTAAGAACGTTGGTCGTACAACAATGATGAATGTCTGTTTAATCGGCTCACGATTAATAATGGTTTTCGCGTTTAGATTTAATTATTTACCTGCATATAACATGATAGGTTGGTGTTTTTTAATCTTGTGCAGTCTTGTTAGTCCCGGGTTCGAGTCATAGGTATGCTGATTTATCGAAATAATGTATGTTTTAAAACGAGTTAATTTTAAGTTTATCCGATCCGCTAACTCTAAATACTTATCGTTATTATAAGTATAAAAAGTATTTAAGTAATATTTAAATTATTATCTGACTTGGCTCCATGATAATACATAGGTATAAAGTGTACCCATTTATATAATAATTTTTAATTTGTGCGAGTATAATATTCCATTACTTAGTTTAAAGCAAAAATATTATGTTTTCAATACTCAAAATAACGTAGTAAATAGGAAGGTGGATATTATGAAATTATATACATGAGTAATTGTACAAGATGCAATAAGTGTTTAATACCATATTACTAGTAAAAGCAAGTCATTAAATAATATGTTAACTGCATTATACTTATAATGAGAAAATGGGTATTTTGTATTACAAATTCTACACTACCAAGCCTATATTTTTATTAGTATTGACGTGAAAAGCTCTCCATTTGATCGTATTAAATCTTGCCGTAGTAACAAAATTGACAGCTATGTGTTAACTTCCTAAGTATTTGGATTGAAACCGCAAATATTGCATATGTGTAAATCGCTCAAGGCATGTTTTATGGGAATTCCCACTCACTTTTACACCGAAATCATTGTTAATTATAAGTCAAAACCATGCCTAATTGTTTTAATCTTACAAAACTAACTTTTTTGTTACTAAAAATTAGCACACCTGATGGTAAGTGGTTACACATATCGGAAGGTTTCAAAACTCTTTGCGTTGCAAACATCAGCGTTGAGCGTCAAAAAAACTTAAAATGTGACATTTTAACTAAAAATTGTAACGAAATTTACTGAAATACGCTCAGCTCAGGCTTACACCGCCAAGCGAACGTTTCCTGGCTCTCGGAATATGAACATGTATAATCAGTCTCAGGTAGGACTGAGCGTTGTCCCTGTAGTACCGGGACCAGAATAGGGCTATGGGATACCCGCCTGTCGTAAGAGGCGACTAAAAGAGGGCTTCCGGGGTAACGAGCGGTACGACTGGGAGCTCAAACCGTCCAGCCAAGCGACCCCGTGAAGGACGGTGGCATGTCTGGTCGCATGCCATCGTAAAAGCCAGAAGATTCGGTGAGCGCTAATGCTCACGAGGAAAGAGCCAGTTAATGGCATTGCGCTTGTAGGACTCGGGTTGCGTTCCGTTGGAGATCTCAGAGTCCTCTACACAGCGCTGAGGGCGCCACCCTTTAGTGCGGTAAAAATCTCTCATAATACGGCGTCGCTCCCACGGCGTTTAGTACCTTTTGAAGGTAACTGACAGATGCGTAACTACACTTACTAACACTAAGTTGTAAGTTGGAATGACTCGTATAATTTTTTATCTCATACATCTCTGAAACTAGACCACAGAAATGCTTAATACTGCCACTATTGTGTAGAAATAGGTTCTAACACTATAGAACCGACTTATATATAAAGTGCAAACTTCTTGACACGTTGAGCATTTTTAGGCGAACAAAATCAACAACAGTCGCTTTATCGTCAACGAATGTTTTCCATGAGTTATACATATATAGTTATATAGAAGTGTGTATATACGAACTTAGATATACCGTGCGTAATTTTTCAAGTTTTCACTTTTGTGAGCACTCCTGGTGTGCCACTGTTTTTATTTTATAAGACTTCTTATGTACATCTATTTAATCCGATATATTAATTAAAAGGACGTTAAACATTGCATTGAAGCGTTTATCCAAACAAAAAAAAAACTGTGTAATTTTTAATAAGTACATGTTCCTGTCGTTATAAAAGAGGGAAGTATTTAATTGTTGAATGCATTTGATCACAAAGATTCCGTTTTATGAAACAATCTCTATTAAGGGAAATGAAACCCGAGTACTATTAAAACCCTAAACATGTTTATAAATATCTGGAGAGCGCACACGCTCGCCCGCATCACGGCACGTGGCCACTGCGGGTAGTTTCACCGAGAGTGTTATCAGTAGGGTAACCAACCGTCCTCGTAACATTCGAGAAGTTGCGTTTTAAATTTTTGACGACCCACGTGGTCGAGCGGTCATCATACCGGTCTGACGCGCAGTGGGTTCCGGGTTCGACCCCCGGCCAGACAGGCATCTGAATGATGAATTTAGATTTCTGTTCTGGGTCTGGGAGTTTGTATATTCGTCTTTATGTGCCCATGGCACCCGCGACACAGAAAATCCTAGTGCGGGGCTATGAGTGTAGAAAGCATGTTTTTAATGCAACGGTCATAAATATAACGATGTTATCTACTCGTACTAAGTAACAAATTGTCAATTCACTTTCTGTTTTCCACCTAAACCCCAGTGGGCACTATGGGTGGAGCTAAGAACTTTATCGTTATTTTTACCCGACTGTTACAGAAGGAGATTAATTCCTTTCGAACGTGTATATGTATGTATATATACGATTGCATGTACGAGTATGTATGTCCATTTATTAGTCACGCGCTATAACCCAAGCAACTAACTTGACGGAGTATGATATATCATTATAATAATTTCAGTTGGCTGAGTGACAAAGGCTATATAATCCTAAAAAGTGATACCTGTAAATAATGAAAAGAGGGGTGTTTTTTTTTTGTATCATAACATGGGTATAAAATGGAAGCTAGTAAACAGACAATTCTAAAAAAAACATATATTATATTTTTGCCTTTATGTTACTATTTTGTCGCAAACAAAAAGCGTTAATTTAAAGAATAAAAAAATCATGAAATAGTTTTAAGCAGTGGGGGTTTCTTTTTATTTTAACAATGTTATTACTTTTTTTCGGATGCACGAACTCACTGTCCGACGCTTTTATTCGTCATAAAATATATCATTACTTGCTTTAATTTCTAGCTAGTCTAATGTTTACTACTTCAAGTCACATAAAATTTTCTTCTACCTCGTAATTATCACGCAGATTTCAGATAGGTTAAAACTAAGCAATTTCAGTTCCCCAATAGATATTCTGATACAGGCATCGATCGGAACTAGACAATCGTCCCACGCTGACTACTAAAAACTGTAACTTGATAGAAAGTGAAATTCCATTATGCTAATGATGAGTCTTCCGACAGAAACAAGCAAATATTTCATTCACGACTACTTTCCCTAGGAATCGTGTTGAGCAGATATTGCCCTAATATATATGCGCAAAGGGACTATTTCGGTGTCTAATCTGGCTGACGGCTGGTCACGAATTATCTGTTAAAAGGTATACAAGGGATTGGTTTGACTTGTTATGGCGTTTGCTGAAAGTATGGCTTAATTTACAACTGCCTTTAAGGTCGGTAATGTCACTCGATTCACTGAGATTGTAGACAATAGTTTAACATTACTTGAGAGTTCTAGGTATGTATGTATACTTAATTAGAAAGAGAGAAAACCGTTATTTTTCGAGTGTATTATTATTACTTTATTATTAGTGGCTGTTACATTTTTTTCATTTAATACATACCAAAAATATTTTACTTCATGTTAATAAATTTGAATGATACATGTATCATCTGCCTTGAAATCACTATGTACTCGTATAGTAATTTCATGCTAGATGAGATGCCCTTTTCAGAATTTAAAATTCTATAGTCCACTGCATTGGACGGCATGGCAGGTACCAAATGTAGATTGGTTCACTCTGAAAATAGTAAGTTTTAACTAAGGCATATTTTCAATTATTTTTTCTATTTCATTTCATTTAATTTCAATTTTCTTTCCAAAGCATATTTTAAATTTTTTTTCACATTTTAAATACCAAATGTTTGAACCAGAAACTCCATCGAAGAAGTCGAAATTTATAATTCTGTCTCTACATTTTCTCAATACACAATTATGGTTTCTTAAGCTATGGCAATAGGTAGATATTATATTACAGTTTCTGTTAAGAACGGAATACCGCAAGTTGCAACAGAAGTATAAAAAAATAGTAAATTTCACGGCTCATAACAACATCAAATGCGTTACATTGAAATTATACGAACACCGACACTTTTTACACCACCCAACGGATTCTTACTAAAGAAGCTGCAATTTAATACTCAATTTGCGTAAGATATTTTGTGCAAATGGTATTTCAATATCGAACAACGTAATTGAAATAATATCAAATATCATTGTTGGATATCACACGCTTGATCGTCAACCCATTATTGTACCACAGCTAGGTACCGGGCTTCTTTTAGAGGTTACAAATTTACATTACAAATTCGCACTGGCCAAGTGCGAATTTGTAAACTTATTCACTTTTTAAAGAGCTCTCAGGCATGTAGGTTCGCCTCTGTAGGATGATTTCTTTCACCGGTAAAAAGTGATTATTATTTTTTTAAATTCACTTCATAATATAGAGGTGATTAGAATTCGAGATTCGAATCTTGAACCCCCAAACTGAGCGGTCAAGTTTTAACTTTTCTTCTTTTTAACCAAGCATCAACCACTAGGCTATCAAATTTATGTGAATATCGTCGCTTATATAACAATACCGCGCAAGTGATATTTGGTAACTTTTATTAGAGATAAGAAACTGTTTTTTTGTCTGATTAATTTCATACAAAACATACAGTTACAATGCCTCCCAAGTGATATTTAGTAACTTTTTAGGAGACACTAAAATATGTATATTTAGTCCGAAGAATTTCATACAAA
>DWLI01002685.1:0-12818 GCA_018249915.1 Cecropterus dorantes dorantes
CCTTCCTCGATAAATTTACTATTCAACACAAAAAGAATTTTTAAATTCGAACCAGTACTTCCTGAGATTAGCTCGTTCAACTAAACGAATTTTACTGCTTTATAATATTATTATTATAGATTAGTAATTAGTATAGATACCGCATTGGACACTAGCAGAAATCATGTAAACGTATTTACACGTATCACTGAATGGCCCCTATATGTGTTCTAATTAAAATCTTTAGAAGGTATTGTAAGCTCTATCTCTATGGCTCAGGCCGTTCTTTCCGTTCCATAATAGGACTCAACCATTAGGTATTATGATTGCAATACTATACAAGAACATGTCCGTTTCAGACTCGTTTCCTTTTAAAGAGTACTAATTTCCCCAACGCTACATGTAATATAAATATTGCGACACAATTCTAGTGGTATTTACTATTTTTAGGAATTTTGATCCTAATGACCTTGGTACCCCGTCCGCTTTATTTTTTATTCCTAATCTTTGTACCAAGTTACAGTTTACTCTAATTTATATTATCCAATATAATATGATCCACTTTCCGATCATTTATAAAACGTTTTAATTTTACCTTTGGACATTAATGTATTATTAATCAAGTACCTACTTGAATTCGAGTAATGTGCCGCACTCAATGTTCGTAATACATGAGTAGATATATTTTTGTGCGAATTTAAGTACCTAGACGAAACACTTCAGGAAACTAAGAAGCTTAAATACGTAATTATCTTTTCGTAGACTGAAACCCGAGGCTAATCTGCAATTAGTTGTAATGAATAGATACCGTACAATTACGTATGGAAGCCGGTCTATAAATAGATTTAATGTTATGATTACTTAATAACGGGAAAACCGATATGATGCATGTCTTTGACATACATTTGTATGAATTCCAAATTAGTTAAACGCATTACATAGATAATATACTTTCGGCAACTTATTGTTGTCCTAATGCTGGGAATTCGTCTTCTCACAGAACATCATAGTCCACCGAGGTGTAGACTTCACAGATCTTTGAGACTGTATTTTTTCTAAAAACTCTTGTACGTGCAGGTTTCCTTGGCCATAAAAGCAAGTTATATTTATATACTAATAATTCTAATACGCACATAACTTATCGTTAGATAACCGGAGGTGCATGTCTGAGATACGAACCTCGTACCCCAGATTGAAAGACCAAATTTCAATGATTACAACTTATTATGCAGGGTATTACTACTTACCCCTATATATCAAAATTAAATTTGTAGCACAATCATATTTTTCCTTTATGATGTATACGTGTGTTAATTGTAGCTAAAGTTAGTACCGGTTGGAACAAAATTATAATAAAAATAATAATATGCACACATAGTTTATGACATATAATGCTTATCAAAACAATTCAAGTTTTATCAAAGCGAGGCAGCTTAGCGATTTTTATTGTAAGGTAAGAGGGTAAATGTGCAATGAAATATTGTCCATGTATGTCAAAGGAGCTTAGCTGCCATTGCTAAGCCAAGTTAAGTATTAGTCGATGTAATGCATACCTCCTTAGATTAGTTCCCTGGCACATATCTGGAAAGACAACGTAACGCAAAACATTAAGATTTAGTTGTCAAATCCAAAACTACATTACTGATGTGTTCTTTTTGCCGATTTTATATTGCGACCTTGTTTGTGAATTATATTTATCATTCTATAAAAGATGCATGTAAAGTATATACCAAAGTATATTATTATATACGTATATTGTCTAATTCAAATCAGGAATTCAGGACACCGAATAACTACACTTACATTGTAGGCAATAGAGCACTATATTGCGTTTAGCTTTAAATGCAGCGGGCTACGGACAGTGAACTTTATGAAAGAAGTACTTCATAATTCTATTTATAGGCAACGTGGCGATAAACCTCGCTTTCTAACTAGTCCCTAATTGGCGTAACATTCCAGAGTAATAATGTAATGCGCGGCGCCCCGGCTCACACACGAGACCCGTACGTAAACGTTTGTGAATCACTGCGTGTCGGCGTATGGGTTTTTAGTATTAAATTAAGTCCCCGCCATAAGTTTCTGCCAATCATTTTGTTTATACTCTTTGTCGCATACACATTGAACACGGTGACGTATTCAGAATTTAAACGCGGCGTCCGTTACAAATACCAATATTAACCCTTGTTCACATCATTGTGTGCTGATCAGAAAGATGTGTAACAGGAAACATTGACTTATAAGACTTATTAGAAGGTTTAAATGTTTAATTCAATTTGGACTAGGTTACAGCAGTTACATCTAACAACAACAGATAAACGGCAAGTTACTATTTTTTATCTTTTGTTAATAAAATCTATTTTGTTAATAAATAATTTGTTCATAAATCAGTTGTGTAAATAAATTATTGATACTCATGAGTGTTACTCAAATACATTTCAGCTTATGTAGTAAACATTAAACAGGCGAACTCACGTTGCATTGTAGGATTTTAAGATAAGTTTTCCTTATGGAATTATAGCTGTTCGGGGAATTCCTTATATTGAGCCGGTCAATATAAACGTTGAAACGAACGATACCTAAGAAAAGGTAGAGACGTCGTAGATTGCTTTGATAATAGTGGCGGATTCACTTGCTTCCAGTGGCAGTTAGGGTTTCAAGCTCTCCAAAATTTAAAATCTGTACCTAATTTATCCACTTGTATTCATCAAATGTGATGTCAAGGCGGACATCAAAATTAGCATATGGCAGGTTCTAAGCCTTATAAATTATACATATGTATGTCTTTTTAGAAAGCGACATAAGTTAGAAGTAGTGTTCCTTTTTTACAGACTTTAGGCTTATTTTTGAAAAACTACAGTTTTATATATATACCTATACCTAAGAAGACTAATATGACATCCAGTCCTTTTTTTTTTGTTTAAGCCCTCCTCCAAAATCATATTCTAGGCTCGCTAGTGTCATGTCACATACAAAATATGAGACGGCAATAAACATTTATAAATCTTGTTGACATCAAATCTGGAACCTCTGTCTGAATGCAAAACTGCGCCTACCGGCTTGGTCACTAATCTTGTTTATCGTTGAATTGTGCCAAATCATGAGGGGGTTCGCTTAAAGATTGCATTACCGTACCATGACGCATACGTGCCGTCCGTACCATGGCAGTTCATGGCACCGTATACAGATCGACAACTTTACCAGTAATTATATTTAATAAGGAATGGTAATGTAATATGTTAAGAGACGACATTCAGTGGGTGTGCCACCCACGACCACGACTTGAGGCACATTCACCCTGCGACAGGCCCAATCACGACTTCAAGCGCCAGATAAGGTAAAGTCAAGAAGTTAAAGGCGCTTTCTTCTTATAAATCTCGATACCGACATGTATGGATGACTGTAGGATTTGTAATCCGACTGCTCTTATAAATGGTTCTGATTTGATAAGATATATGTCCTAACTAACATCGATATGTCGAACGATAATAGATCATTTGAAATCTAATCTGTTTATTCAGTCTAGCATGATAATTGGTTATATGGAGAAATAGAGAGACTAAATTTATAAATGGCAGTGAGACAAATGAAATATTTTAATAGTGCACAAATTAAATCATGATTACAAATGTACCGTCATCGTATTACCCAAACATAAAGCAAAGTTAACACTAATTCTATATGCGAGTAAGTAATAAACAAAACAAGATTGTGTATTAAATAAAAATATCAAAGCCGTGGGTGTCGGGCGCATTGCAGGCGGTACTAATCAACCAGCTGAGTCGAGCTCGAGAGCCGCGCCACGTCATACGCTTTAAATACGAGGAACATCAAACTCATCTGCGTCTTACAGTATAATCTCTAGCGTAAGTTAGGTTCGTTCAACCCGAACATCGATCGTATTTAGGAAACAAAAAAAATATAAGAAGGGGCTCCGTATTCGTACAGTGTGGGGCCGCGAGAATGTTTCATCAATAAAAATGAATGTCAATGAAGCAATAAAATTTGTGCTTCTTGAACTGGCATTAGTGTTCAAATTTGATACGACATTGTCAAGTTGGTTTTAGTATTTATTTTTGGCCACCCCAATGATTCTGTGCAAGAGGACACATCACAGGCATTACGACATAATTATGTAGAACTTGACTGAATCGTGATAGTCGATAAGGCGATGTGTCGTTGGGCATGGCTGTGACGAGATTAAAATATCCTACCTGTTCAAAAAGCAAGGTCAAGCTTTACTTATAGAAACTGGACGATCATCCAGATCACAACATTAATAGAACCGTGTGAGACAAAGTGAACATTTCAATACTTTAAAACGGATGTGATCTCTCTGAGGATTTCTAACATTTCTTAAGAATTTATTGAATCTATAATTAATTTTATGGTATTGTAATAGGATTTTTCAATAATTGAGATCGTTTACGTACAGGCGACTTGTCACTAGATGCAATAATTAATACATACTAAATATTATATAAAAACCTCTCATTCTGATAGAAGACCTGTGCCCAGCAGTGGGACAATAACTTTTTTTTTTAACAATGGTGCAGTTGCTATTGGCCCTGCTGGCCTTTACAGCTTGGTTTTTTTGCGGCGAGCCTGAAGCTCAAGCCAGGAGGAAAAGACTAGGTGGGGGAAAGGGTGGCTTTGGTCCCCGTTTCCGTGTTCCTCGACCTTCCTTATTCGTTATTTACAAAGAAGACAAAGTTACTACAAGTTAATCTCAATTGATAAAATATTCTTCCTTTTTCGCTAGAAAGAGGGACAGACCCAGCTAAGGCCGGAGTCCTGGCCTTCCGCCTCTGGTTAAATGGGGATTGCGGCTGACCCAAGGGCACCTCCTGTGAGGTGGCTTACCGCTTTAAATAATAACTAAATTAATTATTGCAGAAAAGAACGTGGTACCTACGTAAAAACCACATACATCACGCAACTTGCAATAACGCAATGCTTGCCGCTGTGCATGAGCATTATATTGTAAATCAAGTCCACGACCTGTTTATAATGCACGCTGTACAAGCCTAGGAAGAAACGTAATACATTGTCATGATATCATCTTGACTCGACGTGATTACCATTACACATATTATAATCGTAATAAATTAAAAGTCATTGATCTTTCTATATTAAAACTTATTGCGAGAATAGGTAGAGGACCATTTTATGTTTATTCAGTTTATTAGTAAGTAATTATTTAATACAAGGACTTCTTTGCCGAATGATTTTTAAATTGACTTTAATTTAAGTAATTAATTCTGTAATTTTGTTTTTTAGTACTGATTAAATAGGTATAGCTATAAAGACCTTATATTAAAGCACAAGACGAAAGTACTCAAAATATGAAATGCTGGAAGCAAAAAATCTTCCACCACAAATAACTACAACTTTATTACATCGCCGTTGAACCGATCGTACGTTCTCAGAATACGGCCGCAATACGCATATAGCAAGAGTACCAGACCTGTACCATTCCAACCGACGTACTTGCAAGGCCGCTGCCGGCACGCCGCGCCGCGTTGGCCAATGGCGGAAGCAAGCATTCGGTTGCGTAACGCACTCATCAATCCGTTCGCTGTAAAACAACTTAAATGCATTGCCTGTTGCGATACAGCGCCACGTCGCTGCCTAGGAGTGGCTAACTCACGTCTGCCACGTCTGAAACTATTTTATACGTTTATTAGGCGTGCTGCGCGGTTTGCCCTGCTACTAAAGAAGAAAAAGAACAAACAGCGCGATGTTATATAGCCTATAGCCTTCCTCAATAAATGAACTATTCAATACAATAAGATTTTTTTAATTCGACCCAGTAGCTTCTGTGTTTAGCCCGTTTAACCAAACAAACTCTACTGCTTTATAATAATTTATTATTAATATAGATACGTAAAATAAGTGTGAAAGATAAGAGAAAGCCCTCAAAGCGCTGCTTTATAAAAAACAACTTAATAATTTCGTTGCATTTTTTTGCTTACCTTAATTCCTTTTCAAAACCTGTAATTTTGATCTGAACAATACTATCTTAAAATTTTAAATAACACAAAAACGTAAAATTAACAAAAGTACATTAGTACGTATACAATAAAAAATGATCAAAGTTGAAAGGAGAACTAAAGAGTAAGAAGGTAATGGCACTAAAACAAGTTTAATACAAGTTTTTAACTTTCCTTGTTATTTACAAGAAGACAAAAATAATACAAGTTAATCCCAATTGATAAAATATTCTTAATATAATATGGTGGACATGCCAAATCAGCGGATCAATTATACTCGTAAGTATATTAAAGGGTTTTTTGACCAGAAATGGTAAATGAAATGGCGATATTATATATTATTATATTACTTTTTCTTCGCACATACGCCATTGTTTAGAATATAATTACGTATAAATCTGTTTTAAATTTGATCATCGCTTTTGACAGAATAAGGGGAGATTGTACAGTGAGCGGGACTGAATAATAAGAAGAACGTACATTTTCATTTCTAGAAATTAAACGGTAATCTTATAAGCCCCAATCCAGTATGGATATCGTGTTATCGCAGGAAGTGTCTGTGAATGAATGAAATACAACGCCCATTCTTCAAAGTATGTAGTTATGTTTAGATTCGATGTGTAGGCGCCGCTGGAACTGCGAGTATGAAAGGCCCATTCAAGGCGAAATGTTGACGAAGGCACTGTCAGTCATGCAACGTTTTATACGTCCTTGCTCAAGCTCGGTTCACACAACGCTGTGGACTAATATGTACTGTAAATCAATTACAGATTGATGGTATGAATATTTTTTGTCGAAGTTTTATAATACGTAGAAACTTAATATTAAATATTTTTATACAAATCATTAATTTTAAAAGGCCTATAAGCTAGTGTCATAAACTTAACGTATACGAGTATAGTTTTTTACCAGAATTAAAAAAAAAATTCTTTTAATTTACGTTAAATGACTTGTGTATAATATAAATAAATATATATATAATGCTGCCTCTATCATATTCTTATTTTTGTCTACACGCTAATAATAACACAGCGCGTCATGCTTAGGCATATGAATATTATTGTAAGTAGTGTTAATTGTAGGTATAAAATGGGTGTGTCATAGTATAAGTTTAGTTAAATATATTTTTGGTAAGTACCAATACAGGTATTTTGGTGAGCTCAATTCATAGCTGTTGAAGTTTTTAATATTTCTATTTTAAATCTGAGACATGAAACTAGTGTGCTCGTACTTGGGCACTGAAATTCAGACAGATAAGAAACAAAGCAAAGTCTTACTTTCCTGTGGGGAGATTAACCAAAACTCCGGCTTATAGCAAAACATTACGTACACAATAACAGATAGTCAAACAGATGGCATCAAATTTTGGTAAAATTAACTATAATTTTGCTAAAATCTAAGAAAAAAAAAAACGTGCCCCCCTAATTTTTAATCTTATTTCAATGAGAATAGAGACGACATAATTTTTCATCACATTCCTGCCGGTTAAAAACACGGCAATAACATCGGCAATTCAAAGATGAAACGACGTTGTCAGGTTTCGATACAAGCTTAAACAAACAATATTTGGGTTCCTTTAATATTTTCAATAGTTTTAATTAATGTACTAAATGCAAATACAATTTAAATTACAACTATTGCCATCAAACTCAGCATTTTATAGTACCAATGAAAAAGCTCAAAATAATCACATTCCTGTATATCACTTATCTGGGTCCACTTAGACAGGAACCCAATTTTGATCATATTTTGAGCTGTAGAAGTGACGTGATACATAATATAACTGATTCTAATAACCAGTTTTAAAAAAATCATACATGACAAACCAAAAATGTGCAGATTTATTACTTCTTAATTAGAACTTTTCTTGTAGCATATAAATAAAGATATATAAGCCAGCGACAACTAGTAATTAAAATTACAAAAAATACAAACAATTGAGCGCATCTTGAAATCGATATAACACACGTATCTAAGAACCCGCTTAAACAAGCACTGTCTCTATATTTATCAATGCTATAGTAAGATTACAAGACACTTATATAGAGTATGTATACATTTTCAACAGAAACATTACAATGCAATTTTATGGTTCCATTTATGTGTAAAACGAAAAGATTAAATTGAATGTTCTTGATAATAAATTATTTCAAGACTGGATAATATTTACCACTTCAAAACAAAACATTTTACTCGAACTTCAAAATGAATAAAACAATCTCATAAAAATTTGGGGCAATCCAGTTGTTGGCTTATTATGACTAATTTTATCGGGGTAAGTGCCGTGTGCCGTGTACATAATGCGGTCACCAACACCTAAGCCAGGCGCGGTGACTTGGCAAGAATCGCCATTGGGAGATGGAACATCTTGTCAAACGCAGTTGAGCTCATTTAACATTTAACTTTACGCAAGAGCAAAAGAGAATTATTTATTAGTAAAAAGTGAATTAATGCATCAAAAGAAAAAGGTATTGTAAATGTGTGGTACATTTTTTATCTTTACTAATATTATAAAGCAGTAGTTTGTTTGGTTGAACGGGTTAATCTGAGGAACTAGTGGTTCGAATTGAAAAATATTTTTTGCGTTGAGTAGTAAATTTATCGAGGACGAAGCCTATAACATCACGCAGTATTTGTTTGTTTGTTTTTTATGTAATTAAGTTATAAATATGCATGGAAATCATTCTCATCGTTTTCATGCCGTGGCGTTGTTAATTCCTTTTTGATTTTAATAAATTAATATATGGGCGATTTATTTTATTTTCAATGGGAAAGCATTAGAATTTCGAGATCCGTTTCATTGTCGTTCAATAAAGAATGTGACGCATATCCATGACATGAATCTACCTATTGTACGCTGAAGTGTATTAAAGCTGATTTTATTGGGTACCTGCTACTATTAAAGACACTACCAGAAAATAAGTCGAGTCTTTTTAAGTCAGTAGGTACTAAATGTAGCAGGAATATACTTGGTATAGGTATGCACAGATTTAGATAAGTATAGATCTGATGTAGTTTTTCAATGCACTTATGTAAAAGTTGGCGTGCCCAAAAATACCACGATTAGCACGTCAAATCGTGGTGAGCTTATCTCCTTGGATAAGATAATAAATTGATTACAATAATGTGCTGTTGTATGAAAATATATAATAACCTTTTTATTTAATTATCTTAAAGCAATATCCTTGTTATTATAGAAATTTCGAAGCACGCTGCACCGACTCTTGTATAGATTTTAACCTATTTCCTAAGTTAAGCAACGCCAGACGGGGGTAAAGTAAAATGAATAACTTTTTTTAAAGAGCGAAGTATGAAACGAACATACAGTCCATCTGATTGTAATTGGTTATTGCCACCCACGAATATCTGTAAGCAGCTTCACATAGAACATGGGTTCTAACTCAAGTCATCACAGATGCTTTGCCCCGAGGACTTAAATGGTCGCCTCGTATACAATTATTACATATAGTCGCTTATATAACAATATCGCGCATGTGATATTTGGTAACTTTTCAGGTGCGACAAAATACTGTATATTTTGTCTGCAGAATTTCATACAAAATATACAGTTACGATACCGCGCAAGTGATTTTAGTAACCTTTCAGGAGAAGCAATAACTATATATTTTGTCTGAAGTATTTCATACAAAATATACAGTTTTTTGTCTCTCCTCAACAGTTACCAAATATCACTAACACGGTATTGTTATATTTTATATGCGACGATATTTAAGTTTATGATAATACATACTCGTATCTAAAATAAAAATGTTTGTGTGCTCATGACAGAAGAGATCACTTATAGTCAGCCTAATGTAATTATTACCTACATACGAGTATTTTTTATTCATTGAAGTAAATAAATTAGGACATGTATTATATTTACTTTCTAAGTTTTATAATTTTTAAATAGAGATGTTAATTATATACACGGACTAATTTATACTAGAGATATTATATCGATTAAATTGAAATTTGAAATTTAAATCAAATTAAACGGAACCACAACTTTGTAACGATTAGGCAGTAGCCGCATCCACTGGTCATCAATAATGTATTGGAATGGATAGTATATCAAACAACAATATCATATTTTTATACACATTTAGGACAAGGACAGAATACTGAACACCCTCCAGAAATATACCTATTGATATATGTATACCTTGTTTCATTTATGTTGATGTTTATTGATTACAGATGATGATAAGGCTACACATATAACTACATCAATATTTTCATCATCATCTGTAATACATGAAAGATCAATGTGGATAGTTGTGGTAGTCCTTTCAGGCTCATTAATGGACGCGTGCGAGGGCGGCTAGCCACGTCACGAATATAAACAATTGCCTGTTCAAGGTGAACCCTCACACCGTTACACTACCTTGATGCAAAGCATTTCGACATGCATGCTCAGACGATAATAAGATTTACCCGCGAATAAATCTCGCCGATTGCTTCTTTTTTATTAGTACGGTTATCGACACGTCATACAATCTGATAGATGATATCTATCTGAAGTTATCTGCTTGAAGTGCCACGCAAAAGTTGTACAAATCCTAAACTACATAATATAAGTGAAGTCTGGGACATGTTTCATAACATGTAACATGGAGTTCCTCCGCGTATGCCAGCAAACAGATGGATTAGTGATTGATTATAGAGAAGCCAACTATTGACAGTCATTAGGTGATAAGCGATGTCGATTGTCTCATTTCAACAGAGCGTTTAGGTTACTACCCAACCTGACTATGGAATACAACATTTTTTATACTCCTAGGCAAACTGTAACAGTTTGCCTCATTTATATTTCGTGAAGTACAAATCATTGACATTGTCGAGTCATTATTACCTGCTTGTAATCAGGGGATGGCGGTCTCGGTGGGTACTTGGAGGCCATGCGAGCGTTGGCGCCGCAACCCTGCGCGGCCGGCGGCTCATCCTCCGGATAATAAAGGTGCACGAAATCCTCCGTGTCCAGAAATGTGTTGATCAACATGCTCCGTATGATAACACGATAAAATCGCAAACATCCAACCAGTCGCACATGTAACCACCACTATTCACTTATTAAATACATCACTGTCACAGGAAGCACACAACATCGAAACCCGATCATTTCGAATCTTTTCATTTTACTTAGTTCAGTAATAAGTCAACAGATCAATATTAAACACTACATATAAAGACGCTATGTATTTATAGTATAAGTTATACACTGAATACACTTGTATAAAATCACATTTGCTCATTTGCTCCGGAAAATAACATTCACGAACCTGGTGGGTATAACTTGAAAATTTAACCGATGTGTTTGGCACTGTAGAGCATAACGATTTTTTAAATTACCTATATTAAAAGGCGTTAAGAAATTCTTTAAACGTTCAATTATTGTTTGTTATATTTAATTGTCTTAGTAACATACGGTATTTTATTTTAAGTAATTATTTGCTGAAGCAGAACAGGCATTCTGATCAGATGATCGAATAATCCCTACCACGTATTTACGTACCACGTATTTAGTTCATAAGCCTGATTTCATTCGACCCTTATTCCAATAATATAATATTATGTATAATTTAATACGTCACTTAATACTACTAATACTTTTTATTTTGATAAATAATTTTCATTTATCCGCGTTTGACCGGTTACAAGTTATAAACACATTATTATGATGTCGTGCTTTCGTTATGGTATAGTACGGCTGCTAGCATACAAGTGTAGTGCTAGGTACTAGTCTTGTTTGTTATTAATTATAATGAACAATAAACAATTGTTATCGACATAAATATTGCATTCATAAAGAGCGGTCGGTACCCAGTTCAATAACCTCAGGCGGAAATTGAATCAAGTGTTCTTTATTATCGTCCAACTCCTTTTGTTGATCCAAAGCAGGCGTTAGAAATGCTGTACTTGAAATCTCAATGAGATTGAACAATTGCCAAATTTACATCTACTTGCTTTATAACGAGAGCGGATGCCAAGTTTTAGACAATGTAGTGGGTGACCAATGTGTCAGATATAAGCAGATTCTTAGACATGCTTTTTGCCATTCATCAAATAAATACTATCGTCTAACATCACAGGACTATCGTCTTAATTTCATAGAATAAAGGTATTCCGATAGTTTTGGATGTAGCGTGTGTGCGAGGGTACACATAAAAAAATCTATATAAAATATTATTCCCAACTTATAACTTTAAAATAGATTTGTTTAACAGGTTGATAAGGCAATTTTGTTACATACTGTAAAATAATTTTAATTTTCATTTTCGCGATTTTAAACGTATCTGATGTATTTATGAGTGACATTAGATGTAACTTCTACTATATTAGTGTTTAGTTATTGATTTTCATCGGCTTCATAACCACCTAACATCAGTCGAATGGCATGTTCGATCGTTACTTGTAAGATAAGTATTATGTTTAATTAATACTTTTGTTGTGACTTTAAAGGGCCTCTTGCATTTTTAATTGATATTTGCTGTTCTAGAGGGTAGCTTGAGCTATCGTGTTCCAATTCTTATGTACTCAGCGGATGCCTGCTCCACTTTCAGCGGTGTGTCGGCGTCGCGAGGAATGCGGTCACCAGCGATCAGCGTTTACTTGCAGGTATTTTATATGATACCAACAGACATATCGTCGCTTAAGTTCTAACACCGCGGATCTCAAAATTACCAAATGTTCAGGAGGGCAAAAAAACTGTTTCATTTAGTTATTTTTTAATTCGCCAGAGCTCTGCTCGTCACCTCTTTTAGTATGAAATAACACTGACTTACGCGTAGTTTTCACCGTATATGTTGGCTGAGTGAATATACGCTGTGTTCGTTTTTCTCAAATAAC
>DWLI01002686.1:0-12817 GCA_018249915.1 Cecropterus dorantes dorantes
ATATGGTAAGATATAGCAACTTACCCGAGACTTTTTAACTTAGATCTCAGGAATAGTAAAGCCTTAGTGCCTAACCTCAGCTAAGATGTTATATCTTTAATACCGAGGTCCATGGGCGGCAGTAGTGATTTACCATCAGATAGCCTGCATGCTTCTTTGCTACTTCCACATTACCAAAAAAATATCTAAAACTACATGATAAACTATATATGTACATATATGGTTGTATCTCTATAACTTCGTAATTTCAGAACGGATCTACGCGAAATTTGTCATATGAATAGATTATAGCCGTGGATTAACATATAGACTACTTTTATCCCGAAATCTAAAGCAGTTCCTGAGGGACAACTTTCATTTATATCATTTTGTCCGTAAAGAAAAGTGCAATAAAGGGGAATTAACAGTATTTCAATCATTATCTCAATCTACGCAATCTTGTAAACAGAAATTGTGTCAAAAAGATATTGCTGTTTTCACAAGTACATACACAAATTAAGTACAACATATTAAGGTTTGAAAATTATGCCCTTAATTTAAGGATCCATGCTTTAAATCCTAGAGATATTAATTACCTCTAATTCTTTAAATTTAGGTGCATATTGTATCACTGGCTGAAGGTGAAGTAAACACCATACAAAAAAATGTAGGTTTTGTATGGTTCTGACCGGAGAGTTCTCAAAAAGTTTACAAAGGTGTATGAAGACTTACAATATTCACTTGGATAGAGTGATTATTCGAACCCCTCTCAATTTGAAGGAAATGTCCAGGGTAAAGAAGTCCCTGGTCAAAGAATTAGGATATGTTTTCAACTAAAGATACAGAGTACCCTACAGATATAAGGTACCCAAAAATCTATTTTTTGTATGAAAAATTAAATTGGTATAAATATTACATAAATAAAATTAAATTGGTATAAATATAAAATAAAAATTAAATTGGTATAAATATATCTCGTTTATGAGCAATACTAGAAACCTATGTAAAAATAGGATTCTAGATTCAGTGGTTTCAGCAGCGCGTTGATCTCTGGGTACGTCAGTCCATCCATCATCTTTCTATTATATATATAATAAAATATGTATGGACCCAGCCATAAATTGAACCGTTTTAATGATTCAAGTACCGCGTTCATTGTTGTGAAATATTCGTTGATCGGAAACGTGATATGGGTGTTTCCTACTTTAAAGTGTCAGATGCCGATGCGGAAATTATTAACAATCAAAATGAAATAAGCATTTAAATACGTTCATTATCAGGAAAACGGTTTAATTACACCAATTAATAACTGATTGTACCGACTTTTTGGCAGAATTTTGCAGCGCAAGGTTTTTAATATTATTATTAAGGATAATTACTTTAAAAATTGCCTTATAATAACTTAAATAAATGATCGTTTAACTTACAGTCATGTTAATAAAATTATCGTCGAGATCGTTAGTAATGTTTGACTGTAGACACCAAAAATTGTGTAAGAGTTAGATTTAGATCTAACATAGAAACACTTTAAAACCTTTGAGTACTTGTGTGTTCAAACACACGAACTATGATATAAAATCTTAGGTGAAGTATTAAAATAGACTTCTCATTCGAGGAACAAATGGTAATATTTTAACTACGTCAGATTGTATGTTGTGAAACTATTCTTCGGAGTGTTACTGGTTTCCATTTGGCTACATGGTACATATTATCGCAACGAATTCAAAGACTTGTAATCAAATGCCAATTTATGAGAAGTCAATTTCATTACGCCTATGTATTTAGGACTAATTAATATCACAGGTAGGCGCAAAATTCCAATCATGATCTGAACACTCAAAACCTTGGTTAAGATATTGAAAGTACTAGTTAAGATGCCTTCATTTATTGATAATCATTTTGTTTGTTGACACAGGTTACTTTTAACCTAAAATATTGCAGTATTTGTAGTAAAAATTTAAGTGCGCAAGGAAGCGTGTAGATAGAGTCGCGACGTAGTTATATGTATACAAAGCCGTCATGAAACTTAAAGACACGACGTCTGGCGGCCGCTAGTTAATAACAAACCAACTGAGGGTATTTTGGTATCCATTTCAATTCCAGGCAAGGGCATGCACCGAAACTTATCCAACTCCGGCTGAAGTTTACAAGAAACTCCGTCTTCCGTGGCACTGTCTATTAGATCTGGAAGAAACACTCGCTGTCGTAATTTCAAAATATACATTTTATAATGTATTATTAATTCTGTTAGAGCTCTAAAAGTGTTAAATGTAAGATTAAAATTTTTTTCAGAAACTAGTGTTTATGAAATTTAATTTTACCCGTAATAAATATGTAAATAGACAAACTCTACACCTAAATTATTTATATTATCTATCTGATACAGTACTTACTGTTAAATGGCAAATTATTTAATTGTTTACTACGCTATTATTTTCTACTAGCTCTTCCCACAGTTTTACACGCTCTAATTTTGGAATTTTAAAGCTCCATTCTGGTTATTTTCGATATAATTTTTTTTCCAAAGTTTTGTCCAAATTTCATGTTTTTCGCGCTACTAGTTTAGACTCTATTAGTCAAAAGTATCAAATATAGGCTTTCTTAAAAATAAACATAAATATTTAAATAGCAATATTAAAATAGTACAGCAGTAATAGTTACAGTACAGCACAGTACAGTACAGCAGTAAATAGTTAAAATAAACCTTACAGGCTATTTTCTTTGTCCCAATATGTAGTCTATCAATTAAACACATATATAGATAGTTAGGATATAAATTAGCTCACTTAAATTGAATGCAATTACCGAACAGTTAAAATCTCAGATATCGGATCGTTCATTACGTTGTTTTAGCTTGTTTAGAGCACGTAAGTTGGGCGTTGAACGTTTAAACTTGTGATCCGGATGCCCGAGCAGGTTCGGTCGAACTGAGCTACAAGTTACGATCAAAGATCGAAGCGTTTCGACCGACCATCTCCGAAGCGTCCTCAAGTAATCCCAGATGGTGCTGCGATAAATTAAAGTGTGCATAGGGTTACTACTTCTAAATTAAATTAAATGGTTTTAAGCTATAGTATTTGTTACCATTGATAAAATATGAGATTGTAAAAACATACAGATGATGCATAAAATTTAAAGGTATTGATATTTCTCAATGGCTCAATTTCATGCCTACACAGATTTTTAAAATTACATGTGATATAAACAAATCGCCCAAAGTGTACGTTGTGTACAAATATCGGACCCACTGACGTTTCTGCATTACGAATTAATTATTTTTAAAGTGTATACCGGTGTGAAAAAAAAACGTTGTAACTAAATTTCATTTCTAAAAGCAACTTGACCTGACATGAGTCCTAAATAGCCAGTCTGATTTTATATTGTACTAAGTGAGCTACACGGTTTCACCCTGTACTAAATAAGAAAAAAAACAAACAAACATAGCGTGATGTTATATAGCATATAGTCTTCCTCAATAAATGGACTATTCAATACAAAAATAATTTTTAAATTCGAACCAATAGATCCTGAAATTAGTCCGTTCAACCAAACAAACTTTACTGCTTTATAATATTAGTATAGATCAACCTGAAAGAGACCTGGGTCTATTAGTGGGACAATGCAGAGAGAGGAATGGGTGATGACTAACTCATTAGTCAAAGCGTACTAAATAACTTCTGGCTATATCTCTGGCTTTGGGTTGTTAAAACCACTTAACATCAGATCCTTTTATATTTTATTATGTTACCTGTATCACATACACAGAAATATATATAGTATATATTCATAGTTATTTATTTTAATAACAATGCCAAATTGTAAAATAACCTGTATAACATACGTTATTTTTAATGTTTAAATGTTTGTTAATGTCTCATTTAAAACCCACACAATACACAATACATAATAAACCAAAAATATTAAATACAACCCTGATTTTTGACTAATTTCAGAATAATACGTTAACAGACAGCAGTCAGTCAATTAAAGTCAAAGTTTGTTTAACGAGAATTAAAACTAGAAGTTGAATACAAGAAAATCTGTCACTAAAGTATCTTTAAGCCTCCTTATTTAGTCTGAAAAGTGTCTAGGGACTACACGATGACAGCCCTAAAACTCAGACTAGTTGACTTGAAACTGCCGAATGAACAGTTATAACAGTCTACCAACTGTATTGGTGTTCTGTTCAGTATTCAATATCTATTTATCGCTCCCCACATTTTGGTATCAGATTTATTGGCAAATTAATTTTAAAGGAAATGAAATATTTATACCGTAAATTAGACCAAAGGCCACTGTGAACGCACCGTTTTACCTTCGGGTCGTGTGGTCGTTCTGCTAAATATTTACTAATGTTAATGATATTGTTTCATCGATACAACTCAACCACTTCGTAAACAATTGAACACTACAAACACATACAGTGTAATGTGATTACAATAACAAACAATTGCAATACAAGATGTAACGAGGTTTATATAATATTCAGTTAAGAAAATATAAGCTATATCTGTCTGTATCTTTCATTATTTGTATTTTACTTGCAGGATACTGTTATTGAACATTTATTTTGATTATTCTAAAACAAACTCTCGGATAGTCCTTTCTATCTGTTAAGACTACTCTGATTTTGTAAGTAGAAGTTCTAACTAAAAGCCTACCTGATATGAAATGGCAACTACAGTACACACAGATTTGTAATTGACTAAAATAGCACTAAAGTTCTAGACGTGGCCTATCACTGATACATTGCTGCCCTAGCGACAGCGTAAGAACGCTTTATTTTATACAAGAAGGTATCTTTGCATTACCTCAATCTATAAACTAGAATACAAACATTAGCGCTAATACTAAATACAGAAACACATATATGAAGCCGTAGTGTATTTTGCAATTTTTTACTTTATTTAGGAAGACGATACAACCAGAATGGATGCCATAGCAATTTTTTGCGACAAACAGTTGCGTTTCGATGGACTGCTGCCATACTTAAGAGTGGCAGCTGTGATTGGTTACAGGCAAAACTGCTGGTTTTTAAGAAATCGGTAACATGTGTCCATGAGTGTCCATGTGTCCACGGTGGTGACTACTCACAATGAGGGACTGTACATTTTTTGGCACGTAAATTTTATAAAAATATATTGTACATAATTTATTGTTTACATTAGTTCCAATCGACGATGTTTTACATCAAACCACAACATAAGTTTATGGGTGTCACCAGGTGTGCCAGCGCGGCCTAACGCGCGAGTTACCGCCCTATAATACGCGTAATGCGATATTCAGACACATTACACTCAAGTTTACGACTCCTACTGAGAAGGCGGCGTTTATGAATCTTTGAACGTTCTCAAAATCTGTATTATGGTACTTTTCACGTGTTTTACGTTGTTTACTCATAAGTCTTTCAAGTGGTGATACTGTTGACCCATATTTTTGAAATACGTTGGCAAAATATACCTTCTTCGTAAGCAGGAAGTATACTTTGGTAAAGGTCATAAAGTTGTGTTTTTCTCCATTCGATTTACATATTTGCCGTGACTGTTTGAATATATTTGCAGCAGTATATTTACTGCGTTTTAACTACAAACATATTGTAGTTTTACCATTAAGATATGGTCTTAAATATTTGCGTTTATATTTTGTTTTACTTAAAAATTTCGGCTTCGTCCCGCTTCGGCCACATGTACTACGGTAATAAGTATTATATGTGTTATACTAGGCATTTTGTAGGTATCATAAACTTTTATATCTGTGCAATTTCCGCAATATTTGACCAATAGCTTTTGAGTGAAAAAGTATCAAACACACATTTGTTTTGACAAGCTTTCGCATTTATAATATGAGTAAGATTGGTTAAATTCCGAAACTTAACTAAATTTTGTTGTTCTAAATGAAATTTATTGTTTGAAAACCTCACTATGTTTGAATTGTGTAACTACTAATAGTGTTTTATATTATTCCTGCGTAAAGACGATGCTTCTTTATTTTTCACCTAAATCTCTGAGAATGAACAAAAACAGTTAAGTTTAAAGGTAAGTGAAATATCAAATTCTAAACAAAGCAGGTATTTAAGAGAATCAACAAGTAAACTCTTGAGTGTTTTAAATTATTATTTTGCATTACAAGCAATGGAGATCATTTGACTTTTGTTACTTTGATACTTCATTTAATATTCCGAACAATGAAAGAGGCAGAGTAATTTATAATCGTGGTTTACCATCTTGTCTCATCATTCTTAAGAAATTTTTTTCTAGCGTTAATAAATAAATTTCTAGTCATGCCACTGTTAAGCATAAATTGAAGTTGTTGCCAAAATTATTTAAACACCATACATTGACAGAAGATTTTATTACTGAGCAATAATACAAAATAAAGGCAGATTGTGGCCGCAATATCTTCCCAATTTTTTAAATATTACTAATTAATCCATACAAGTAATAAAAATAGTACCAATACATTTAATGCTTTCGCAGAAAAGTGTACTGGGGAAATGATAAAATTAATAACATATTTATATTTTTTGCCCGTCGGTCTTTGTGTTTATAATCGCATTAAATCAAAAATGTTGAAGTATATTCAAGGAAATGAAAATATGTTTGCAGTGACGACCCGCGTGGCGGAGCGGTCACCATGCCGGTTTGACACGCAGTGGGTTGCGGGTTCGATCTCGGCCAGACAGAAATCTGAATGATGAGTTCGGATTATGTTCTGGGGCTGGGTGTTTGAGTTTTTGTCTTAATGTGTGTATGGTACCACACAAGACAAAATCCCAGTATGGGGCTATGAGTGTAGAAAGCGTTTTAGTTCATATATTCATTATTAAGTCTTTAAAATTAATACTTTATTAAAATCCATCAATTCTGTCGAAAGTTATTGTAATTGTAAGTCAAAAGTATGGTTTCTTTTTCTAACCTAACAAAGTTACTTGTGTTAACTAATATAGTTATCTCAATTTTAAGGCATATATTTTCGTTAAATTTACCATATTATGTTACTATTTTATAACACAGGTTACATGTCTATGGACATTTGTAGTACCAGGTTGGTTGCCAATGCTTCGCAGGCTTTGAAGAAAACTCTTTTTGCACCTACCTTGAAGAGCCCCGTGTAACATTTATTAAAATTCCTAAATTACACTTCCCATGTATTTCTACGATATTTTAATAAAAACTCGTTCATCGCTTGCCGTTAATCCCTTGCGGTATGGCATAATAATAGGCATTTCTATTTGAAGCATAATTTATACAACTATATGTTGCGTTCGATATTATGCTTCCTACAAGCACTGTCTGTTCTCATTCACATTCGCGATCAAATGAATGGATGGAACAAAATTAGCTTCGTATCGCCTGCCAGCTCATATCTCACGCAGAAGACAGTAGCGGTTGTTGACAGAGATCAAGACAATTATACTGTATTACCTGATAATATATTATCTTATGCGACAATCGTCACTAATCATAGTGAACGTGACGCTAAGTGATATGGATGGGACCACATTTGCATAAATGTTATCTTAAAAATCCTGAGATACAGATATTCGCATTTAAATAGGTGTTTATATTTCTTTTTACATAAAATATGTGTTTTAAATGTAATATTCTTAGTATTTTAAAAGATAGTTACTTTAAACGACGGTCTGCTTGCGTTATAAAGTGTAAGATGTTATCTATATAATTATATTTTAATTTTAATTGAGTTAGCAAATCAAAGTGACTAAGTAAATACTGTTCGTATACTGTTCTTGGTGGTTCTTATTTGTAAAGTACGTGTAACAGTTGACTTGAGGAAAAAGTAACATTACATAATGAGTACTTTAATAAACATCACAAAATAAAAAAATAAAAAAAAACCTTCAAGGCATAGAATATTTTGTAATGAATATTAAATTAAGGTTAAAACTTTAATACTCGAAGATATTTCGTATGAATATCAGAATTTTATTAAAATAACCAAAATGTTCATACCTAATTATAGTTTAAAAATGTACTCAATTTGCGATTGATTTTCTTTTATCTGAACAAGGATTTTAGTCAGCATATTTAGGTAGGTTATTGTCACACATGATGTTCCTCTTGCGGACTAAAATAAAACGCCTGGAAAAAAATCTGATTTACCACTTCTTTCAAACCAGAACTGCTCTTAGAAATAGGTGTGATACAGCACCGTTAGGTAAAGCCTCAGTTTCTACCTTCAAAACACTACAATACAATACTTGTTTATATTAAATAAAGTGTTTAATGCATCTCACGACATACATAAAGCAGATTGTGTCGACGACAAGCTCCTATGCTGGCGGTCGGAAGATTAGTTGACAATGTCACGACGAACAAAGTTTCCTCAAAGTTCATTTCGGGGAGAACTTCCGCCGCTATGTGCCCTTAAATTGAAACTGTACAACATCTGCACCGCTTTGATAGTTATTGAGAATAAATTACCCATCAGCTGGAGAAGATGGCGCGTGGAGTGTATAATTTTAGATAATTCGTGCGTAAATCTGCGGTATAAGAAATCTTAATAGGATCGTTTATTTTAAATACATAGTCAGTATAGTTCGTATACAGTATAGTAAATCCAGACGAGCACTCTTCACAAATTATTTTTTATTTTTAATAGGATACTTAAAAAGTTAAAATACCCCATATACTACGAGGAAGCTTATCACTTCTATATATACCTACAATAATTAATTCAAAAGTGTGAAGCACTTTGTTTTATCAATTCTGAGTAAACTTAACCACAAAGCGCTCTCAATTTTAATTGCTTTTTATTATATTGTTACTTACTTAGTTACAAATGAACCATTTAAAAGAGTGTTAAAAATCTAGTCTAATCAAAATAAGGAAAAAAAATATTTAGACAGAAATTTATTAAAATTCACATTTCATTGAAGTCAACATTTCACAAAAAATCATTATCTCTATTTTTTTGTCATCAGTACTCGCGAGCTTGCGAGTGACGTCACGTTTGACATTCGTCTAGTTAGCTTGTTCGACTTATACGAGAGTTATCGTGACAAACATCTTTCGTCGAGTTTCACCCTATAAACTACTTACGTCAGTTCTGTTTGTGTAGCCTAAATAAATCTGTTGTAATATTCAACGTTTTATCTAAAAGATAAACACTGATGAAGTGAAGACATTTTTAACTGACTGCGTCAGAAAGAGGGTTATGTTTGTCAAGTGTACGTATGTATTTAGGTATGTATGTATGTATTTTTATGCCTTTGTCACGCTCTACAGCTCGAATTGCTTGGCGGATTGTATCATTTGTATCGTTGGAATTTATCGTGACATAGGCAATACAATATTTAAATATGGCGCATATAAAAAAAAAAGAAAAGGAGTAGAAAAGGATTTTTTATGGTCATAACAACGTGGGTATCAAATGAAAACTCGTAAATAGAGCATAATAAACATAATTATATATATATTATAACATTTAATATTACTATGATGGCACTTACAACACAGGAGGAAATCCTAGTGTAGGGCTATAAGTTTAAAAGCGTAAAAATAATAATCGACGTACATTACTTACTTCGCAAATATATTAAAATAATTATAAATTCATTAGAGTCAAGTACATATCACATTGCAAATTGGTAAGGGTAAACAAAATAAAATAAATACAACCTTACTCGTCTCAGTGATTTTCCTAGCAAGTGATCAAAGGACATCTACTACTCGCCTTTGCTCACCCAGGTGACTGTAGTGGACTGATCCTCCTTCACGATGTTCTTATAATATATGTATACAAATAAATATAAATGAAGTTAATTTTAGGAGTGCAGCTAAGGCCAGGCACATCCATCCAATTTTTGACAAAAAAAAATGCCAAAAATAATTATCCATTTTTTTGTTTTATATTTTACGCTGTCGTTAATCACCATGAATTAGCAATACTTATTATTTTATTATATGAAAACACTTATTTTATGTATCTGCACGTGCGCCCATGAAAATAGTCATTGTGACAAACTACTTGTCCTAACCATACAATAAAACATCTGTGAATTATCTCGTGCAATAGATTTATCATTTTCCTATTATATATGATCTATTTTATTTAAATAAGTCTTATTACACACTTTATGTGAACTATATATATTTTAACTTTATTACCAAAATGCTGTAATGTAATTCTTACGAATTGCAATGATATCAAAATGGCTGAAATATTTACTGCCGAATTTCATAATCTTATTCTAGTAGATATTAATTATTTCTACAATTTTACTATTTAGAAATAATTCTGGTTTTATAAGAATCTTTTTTTTACATATATACTTTAAGATTATTATATAGTGTATGTATTTCATTCGTGCACATGTGAAATGATAAATTACGTCACGAAAAGTATCATTGACATTGTCGAACAGACATTATAGATGAAAAGGTTTATTATCGCTTCGATAAAGCCGAGCCCTGGTCACAAGCAGTAAAACTGTTAATCACACTGTAAAGGTTGTGTACGGTATTCTCACAAAAAATATAATATCGATTAATCATAACCCGTAATTACTTTTTGCGCACCAATTTCTAGCTATAACCACCGGTCATTCTGCCATTAAATACACAAGCGGACCACGTACGAACGTACGACCCGCGGATAAAATCGTAAAAAACAATATATTACGATCGTGTACATTATGGGCGAATCTGAATGTGTCAGTGCGTAATTTATCGCGGAACGTGTTTTTTGTGGAGGCTCTCTTGACCTCATAAAAAACAGAGGCGGGTGCAGGGCCGCTAAAATCGGCGGCAAGGGCCCTCGAAGCGAGCGAGCCGGGCACCTATCGAAAGTGGGAAAAACAAGCGATCGCCACTCGACTGAGACGCGCCGGATGACACTTCACACGTCGTCGTGATTTTTACAACGTTTCCTCTATACTCTGTGGCGTTTTTAGCGCGCAATCGCTTTGATGTGCGCGGGTTACCAGCGAGCCTTCGAGTGTAAACTCTAGTTTGATAAGATTTTCACTTGGTTCAAGTCCTTCTTTGTTCGAATAACAATAGGTATCAATGCGTACGTAGGTTGGCTATCGATAAAAATCCATATCTATGGTATTAACCAATCTGTAGAGATCATTATTTTTTGTTGACAAGTAACAAAGTGACGAATGAAATTAATACATGTAATTATAATGAAAGTTTCTTACCATCAAATATATTTGTGAATAAAATAGCTTGGAGGCCTGAAAATAAATAATAGCAGAAATTACTATAATTTTCATATTTTTAACGTGTGTCACATCAAATTAAAACTATTGAATTTATAAATTTATAAATTCATAGTCTTTATCATGATGTAACTACCATCAACCCATTATTTTCCCACTGCTGAACACGGGTCTTTTCTCAGGTTGAGAGAGTTTCAGGCCGTAGTACACCGCACTGGCCAAGTACGAATTAGTAAACTTCACACACCTTTGAGACCTTTATTATCTTTTAAAGAACTTTCAGGTGTGTAGGTTTCCTTACGATGTTTTCCTTTACCGTAGATCATGATGTAACTATTAAATTTTATTTAATAAAATACATTTACTCTAAAGCTTACAGTTTTTAGCCAGACCTTTCCAAACTCACGTGGTCTGTCGTGCTCAGTGTTAAAGGTATTTCGATTGTTGAAGATATTATTTTTATCTAAAATTTATATTACTTGTCGTATTATTTTATTTTAACCGCGGGTGCAATCGCGGGGTAATACTATAGTTAATATACCTGATTAAGATATTTTTGTAATTATAGTAATAGTATTATGCAGTCTATTTATTATATTTGTTCTCGTAAAACATTTGCACCAGAGTGTAGTGACAAATAGGCAGATATAAGGTACGTAGGTACTACCGTTAGATTTGTTGAAAAAATTTAGGCATCAAACAATAATGCGTCTGTGGGGTTGCATTGTTTTGTTTTGTTCTTCCTGCCCTGCATTGTCACCCTCACCCTATTAGTTAAATCAGGCACCGTTGCACACCCGCTGTGGGTAAACGACTAAGCCATGTAGATATCGTTATCCAAAACTCCCTTTAAAATATTGTGTAAAGAACATTTAACTTACTAACTTAAAACTCAATGGTACCAGGTAGTTTTTATTATTATTTTATTATGTACCTAATGAAAAGGCGGACAAAGTATCTGATGGAAAGTTCTCACCGGCGCCTGGACATTTGCAACACCAGAGGAGTTATCAATTCATCACCAGCTTTGAAGAAGAGATCTTTTCGCACCTTTTTTTTTAAATCCTATATCATAGCGCTCCGGGAATACTTCTAGAGAGGTTTATTCCACATCTTACACGAACGTGCCATAAACAAGGGTGTGTGTGGTGTTAGTATTTGTTTTTTTTACCACTAAATTAGCAAACGAGCATACAATGCCCGTAATGGTAAGTGGTTACTGCCGTCCATGGACATCTGTAAGCAACTTTATATAGAACTAGCTGTGCCTTGCGATTTCACCCGCTACTTCATAAAAAGCATAGCATGCTATATAGCCTATAGCCTTCCTCGATAAATTTACTATTCAACACAAAAATAATTTTTCAATTCGAACCAGTATTTCTTGAGATTAGCCCGTTGAACCAAACAAACTCTACTGCTTTATAATATTAATATAGATATGAGTTCTATCTGAAGTGGATTACAGATGCTTTGCTACTGCCGAGAACTAAGATGGTCACGTCATATTAAGCGAGCCGGCAACCAAACCCTTCCACTGAAACGCAAGAACTTATTCACGCTAGAAATAGGTGTGGCGGTGATACCTTTACAGTCCAACTACATTGGTTCTACCACTTGATTCTGGTAATGTTGATAGAAAATAATTGTATA
>DWLI01002687.1:0-12816 GCA_018249915.1 Cecropterus dorantes dorantes
CTCGTCACCTCTTTTAGTATGAAACAACACTGACTTACACGTAGTTTTCAACGCATATTTGGCTGGTTCAATATACGCTGTGTTCGATTGGCCAAACGATGTGTCTTTTAATTCCTCATAATTAATGATATACGTAACTCAAATGGCCATTTTTCGAATTAAGCGGGGTTAGTACTTAAGCGACGATATACCTACTGGTTCTACCCCCACCTTCCATATATTTTTTTCACTTTCAATGCTCCACCTTTACGATCCATCTTTAAAGTTACACTACTAATATTAAACCCTTCGTTTTTAGCTTCTAGTTAAAAAATATCTTACCTGTGACTTCCATCGCTCAGTCCATCGACAATATTGAAGCCAAAAGATTCAGATGTCTTCTGGAATCTGCAGAATGTGATATTTTTGGATGTATGCATGATGTTGCAGTACAGATGCAATTTATACGCACTAGTATCATGCACGTAACCAACATCTAAACGTTCCGCTATAAAGAAAGAGACGTCATATTACAACGAATTTATATAAATGCAATATAAATCTGTACAAAGGATACCTACTTAGAACCTTTTTATTATTGCAAAAAACAAATACGATACTTACTTTCAACAGCAATCTGCCTTGATACTGGCAACTCCGATACTTGACCGGGCAACCCTAAGAGAACATTCCAGTTCCCTTGTACAGCTCTCGTTGCTCTATCCAAAGTCACACTACAATGACCAGGCACTAAGGAACTTTCGGAAAATGGTTTTGCCACTAAACAGTAAGAATTTTGCAGCGTCGTAAGATCTATTGTCGCCTTTGTTTCACCATCCTGCAGAGATATTGGTGGTGCCGTATATGAAGATACTTTTTCTAAAACAATAAACACGCTTAATAATGTTTTGTGTTCTAAACAATTATGATCCCAGTGACCCAGTAACTATACGTTCATCATAAATATGTGACAAATTAACTAAGTTGTAGGAGCTATTTTTTATGATGTGGACGTAAAGAAGGTGTATTGATTCAGTGTTACCAGCTCTAACAATGGTTTTCCCAACCGCAAATCTCAGTACCTCGGTAAAACTAAAACGGAAAGATCATTTTTATTAAGTATTTTTACAGTTATAATTTTATATTCTATCTTTGAACTGTAAGCAAGTTGTTGCAATGCAGCTGATGTCAAATGCTTACTTAAGTAGACAAAGGTATCTAAAACCGTTCTCAAATATGACTGAATACCTGCTCATAACCGTGATCTATCCATTGGTTATAACAGTTATTAATAAAATACTTATTACCACCTGCTGTTATAAAGCAAATATGCATGCCGCACCCAGTAAATAGGTGTACCCCAGCAGATTTCCCTTGATACATATATCCTTATTTTATTACGTTACAAACACGTAACACTTATGACTAAGTCGTACCGATTTTTTTAAGATAAACATATCGTGCAAGATAAAGATTTAATATTTTTAACTATATTTTAATTGGTAACACATGATGTAATTAGGTATTACCCAGATTACTGTTGATTAATTGTTCTGATTAATTACATAGTTGCAGAACTAGCAGGATCACAAATGAGTAGGTAGGTACTTATTATTATAATGACATAGAAAATTAGTACGCTCAATTAAATCTATAGAGATACCTGCGTACATAATGACGACATCTATTTCTATGACAGATTTTTGATGATTTTTTCATCGACATAAAGGTCGTGTAATATTACCTCGGACGTACACTTCTGTCCATCCCATTATTGAATCGTCACCCCTCGTAGCTGTGAGCCGCCATCTACCCTCATCCGCCTTGCTCACATTATGAACCCTCACTCCACATGTATCGCTCCAGCTCTCAAACCTAAATAGTAACTGATAGATAGTAAGTATACTTATCTACTATAATAACTTATTAATTTTACAAAAGAGATGGACTAAGTGAAGTACCTAAACCAACGTAACATATCGTTCAATTATCTATTAGCCCCGGAAGGATTGCGGTAGTTATATAGGATCATATACTGCTGAAGAAATGCGTTCTCTAACGGGCAGAGCCCAAAATAGTTGCATTCCTGGATTCCTTTAAAGAAAGTTGGGACAAATCATTTAGGAAGTTTTAGCGGTTTCTCTACTCTTCCAAACTGTCGTGGAAACTACTTGTCGTGGAAACGCTAAATGCTTTAGTCGTTTATGTAGGGTAATAAAATGGTCACCATAATCAAAAACGGAACCTTGAGTACGTACGTACGCACGTACGGTCTTACGTACTCAAGGTTCCGCTTTCGCGTCCACACGTATCTACTCTTAAATGATTATTTTCGTGGTAGGTCTAGGTATTCTAGGTTCCTGGTCTGACTGAGATTCAAATTATATATATAGGATCAGATCTATTTATATTCATGGCTCCCATGATACAGGGAATCCTAGTATAGTTATGAGAATCAACGACATCTTTATTAGTTTGCCGTGCAAGTGCAACAAACAAGGTATACAACTGATCAGGTTTTTAATTGTTAGTGTGATGAGCCTACAATCTTATCAGGTACATACCGAAAATGTAACAATGTGAATAATCGTTTTTTCTATTCTTATATCATAAGGGCCATTTTCTTATCACATAGGTTAGTGGCTGCGTGCAGTTTTGTGCCCCGTATGTACCAATGATATGTCATATAGGTAAATGACACAATTATGGGACCCAGAGAAACTGCAACGGGGTCTTTCACAGGTGCGGGTGATATGCGCATGGACATAAAACCGCGTCTTAAAAAAGTCGTAAGAGTATTTTGACCGTGATTTTTAATATTAAAGATTAAACATTAATATTGAATTTTAATAGAACTTACCTATTAGAGGGAGGCGACTGGACATTAAACGATAATCCTGTAGGCGTTGTCACATCACACGACTGCTGGTTTACTAAAGGGCTAGTCAGACGAAGAAGTGCATCATTTCCTTCAGTCACATTGAGCGTATGTGGCCATCCGATGCCTTGTTGCATTTTCAAGAGATTTTCCAATTTTACTTCAATTGTGTTGATTTGTGCCGACGCACAATGCAAACATCCTAGCGAGCGTATAATGTAGGCATATAGTTGTATATTTACTTATATACATTCGTCTGAATTTGTATATACTATATACAAAATCAGACAAAGTCGTCGTCGACCATGAGTCTAATCTCAGTGAGAACGATTTACACCATATTCCACCTTACTAGTCAGATACGGGTTAATAGGTTTCACAGGCTCGTTCCTTACGATACTTCTCTTTTAAGTAAGTTACATTCATTTCTAAGTTACACGTAACTTTATTATTTGGAATTCAAGACAGAAAAACCTTCGTAATTGAAATCACTATCATTGCTTCTATATATTATACGTAATATTACTCGTAAGTAGGTACTCTGTAGATGTATGTAGTAGAAAGCTACGTTTAAAACTAGCGTACCCAAGGCACGTTGAGCAACAGTAAACAAGGCCTGGAATTCCTTACACCAGTGTTTTCTATTAAAGTATTAGACTATCAAGAAAACGAGCTACGTCCAGACGGAATCAAATCATAATCACAGTAGAATGTTTTTTTTATAAGCTATAAAATTGGAGTCATAACAGAAACTAGGACAAAGGATGCTCGCATGAATTCTAGCTAACCCCGTTTATTAAAATGTTGGCTGATGTTTTGGCGTAAGACTTACGTATTCAATGTTATAATGCGACAGTATGTCATAGTCTGCACGTTTACAAGCGTTCCAGCTATTATAGTCTGTAGCAAATAGCAATAATCTGGAAACGACTTCAAATAAAAAACTCTTGACCTATTTAGGTGGCATACACTTAAGTTCACGATTTTCGATTTTTAGGAGAGATTGATTGTCTTTATCAGCCCCCTGTCTCCACAACTGTATCTAGATATTAGTCATGCAGGCATGTTAAATAGATTTCGACTGGGGGAGGCTTCTAGCATCAAAGCGCACAGAGTGCGCTGGCAAAGTGTTTTGCAGCGCGTGGTGGAATAATCTCCAGTGTTCCCCAGTTTAAAGACGAGTTTAGTAATCACCCGTGACAGATAGAAACGATTGTAGCCAATAAATATCGATCGAATGCACTGTTCTGCTCACACCATCAACAAATTTATAATCCACTTCTTTATTCAATAACACCATTCAATAGAGACTTTATACAATATCACCATTCAATAGACAGATATTACTTACCAATTAAAAGTACAACTACGCGACAATAATTTACAAACATTTTTAAAATACAAATATTAGTAACACCTATAAAACAAATTTGATGAGGATATATCGCTTGATATGAGTCAATTATGTAATTGTGATTCGTTTTAAATAATATTGCAAATGAATTTGATTAATCTTATCTGTAATAAAAACAAAGCTAGGTATCTAATTACTCTTATTTGCATCGCCCAATTGGGTAATTTATTAAGATTGATAAGTAAGAGAGATTTAAAAATTTCCAAGACAGAAAATATTATCTATAACTAAATACTAACTAAATAACTATCTTGATGAAAATATCGCATTTGGAAATAATTTCGTAAGATGCTTATAAATAATTAATAGAAATACCGACCTATACCTACCGCCAGTTTCCTTAATATGCGGCTAACAAGCAGGCAGCTTCGCGGAGTATTCGGCGCTGATTCTTCAGTACTAAAGCGTGGGTATCCATAGGGAATATTCGGTATTTGACAAAATAACTCTTGTCAAATACCGAATATTCCTCAACTATTACCGATTACATTACCGAATTAATGATTAAGTATTGCATGTAATATCAGGATATTTGATACAGAGCTATTAAAAGTGGTTACCCCTCACTGTTAGAATGATTTTCAAACCGGCAATACATTATCTTTTCTTCCAATAGCCGGCCAGTGGTAACCAACACTAGCACCGTAGAAAGTCATAAGGGATATAATACTTTGAATACTACTAAAATCCCAGTTATGATACAGAAAAGGGAATTCGTTTATACTGCGCCGACCAGAAAAAAGAAGGTGATTAATTTAGCGAGATACAATTATGATGCCTCCTTGAAATCTCTGAAATATATGTCTCAACCTGTGTCTTAACAACTCAATACTACACGAAAGTTAAGACACGATATGGGCGCTGTTTTTCAAGCGAGTATACAATTTTCATACAGCTGAAGTTAATATTAAATCAATTTAGTCACACTCAATTCCATGTTTTAAACAATTCTTTTAATATTTTATTTAAGGTTGAATTAAAGCATAGATAAAGATAAAATTGTGCATGCGTTGAGTACTTCCAGCCTGCACTCAGTGATGATCTAGTCATGTGTATATAAAAAATTAAATGAAACAGAAAAAGTAACGCTTTTGTTTGTCTATTAGTGTATTTCAATAATGTTGACCTAGAAATCCTGAAATATTTCTTGTAGTTAAGCATCCTGCTGTCGTGGTCTCATGCCCAACAAGGGGGTCAGAGAAAGGAATAAGGTTAAAACACATTTAGACTAAGCTAGCTTAGTCCTTGAACATTGTGTATTGTAAATTAAAACCACACATAGGAATACATTCATCTCTAATAAAATGCAACTTATAAATTAGCACTTCTTATAAATATCGAGATCACATATTTAATAAATTTATACAGGATTAATAATAAGCTTATCCATCTTCTTTTCCTTTACAGGCATGAATGGTAAGACGTCGTCTGCTTCCTTCATTTGTGTGAAGGGAATCTGAAATAAAACATAATATTTAAAAAACTAACTAATCCACGTTAATATTCCAGCTTTTACTATATTACAGAAGTAGCTATCCAACAAGCATTACAACCTTATAATAAAAGACAACTGCCACCATGGATATCTGTAATCAATCTCAGGTAGAGAGTAGTAGAGTCCTGAGGTTATATACAGATGCCTTGCTACCCTTAAGTACTAAGTTGGAATGCCTCATATAAATGTGTTTCTTTTACCACACTCTTCTAACCAAAGCAGCACAGAACTTACCACTTAATGCAGCCATATTAAGCTCTGAGCTTAATATGGCTGAAATGTGGCAATGTTGTATACAGTCGAACCATATATAGTTCTAGCGCCTTTTTAATTTTATAAAGTACCACAATTAGGCTGGATAGCCAAAAAAATATATAAATTATTAAAAATAATAGCTCAGGACACTGAAAACAATGACATTAAGCACACAAGTATGAATTATAGCAATCATATTTTTTGTTTATGGTCTATTGTATTATATATAATGCTTTAATAAATCTATACTTATATTATAAAGCAGAAGAATTTGTTTGGTTGAACTGGTTATTCGCAGGAACTGCTGGTACAAATAGAAAAAATATTTGTGTTAAATAGCCCATTTATTGAGGAAGGCTATAGGCTACATAACATCACAATATATTGTTTTTTTTTTATGTACTAGCCAGGTGAAACCGGCGGCACAGCTAGTAACACATTTTATAATAGATAAGAAAAAAAAATTGCTTATATTACTCTACTTACATTTAAGTCCTGCACCTTTGATTCCTTACTGGTAAATTCTCTGAGGACATAATCTGTATTGAGCATATGGAACATCCTAGTCTCATTTGATCGCACCAGCACATCGTCAACTCTTAGGAAATACCTCAGAAGCACATACCAATATGTCGGCATCACTCTCTGAAAGTATGCAAACAATTCAGCATTAGTAAAACAATATATACACAAGTGACACTGACTTAGATTCTGTGCAGTAATTTTTCCTATATTAATATAACATGATGATGATTGCATGGTAAAAACTTTCAAGTATAACTTTTCAAGGGTTCCAGATATATTCCCCGGTCAGACATCTTGATAATGTATTCAAATTCAGAAATCACATACCAGTATGATAATTGGGTTTATTAATTTATTTATGCACTCAGCATGAACTAAAATACATGAATGATCTTAAAGCATCTCTGAGATTGGTTAATACCAAGTAGTACGGCACACACTGTTCTGTGATATGTGTAAATGTAATGTAAATACAATATACTTATGCCAATATAGCATCTTTATGTGTATGTGTGTTTATCACATAAAATGAAATAATGTGTGAGTAAGAAAATAAACTAGTACATAGATGTTCAATACATAGATAAATGTAATTTTAACTAATAGTCATGTTTTTAGGGACAAGATGTGACTTTACTCTTTTCTTAAAGAGAGAAATGCTCTTAGAGACGTGTATAACTGGTGGGAGCTAATTCCACAATCTCATTAAATAGTAAAGGAATGAGAATAGAAACTGGTTTTATGCAACAAGAAATTAAAGAGCTTTCCAATTTAGTGAGTTTTGACTTAATGTAAGACAACAAAGCAAAATTTACTTACAATTTTTACAGAAAGCTTGGAGATACCGTGGTCATGAAGCTCATCTTCAAAGAGAGTGAGATCATGGTAGAACAGGATTTGTTCCTTCTGCTTTAACAATTCAAAATTGATGGTTTCGTTAGTAGGCTCCACTACAATGTTATCACTGATGGTTCCCTTATAGTCTGTTTGGAACGTCCAGTCAAATGTTTGCTTCTGTTTTTCTGCATCTGGGCTTTACAGAAGAATTAAATACTTTAATATGTATGATCAAATTATAGCAGTATATAATATGCATGATCAAATCCTAGAAATTACCAGGCCACATCTATTTCTAGCATGAAGCAGTTCTTTTGTATCTTGGTGGAAAGGTGTGGCAATTTGGGAGTAGCAGCACATCAGTGATTGACTTCAAATAGAATCCCTGTAGAAGTCCATTGGCACAGTAACTTACCATCAAGTAGACTGCATACTTAAACTATTTAAATTGAATTAAATTAAAAACGTCACTGCAGTGAAACAATTTTTTTATTTTGTGTAGGAGTAGCAAGCACTTAGTGATAAATATGGTGTCAAGTCGCCTCATATGTAAATCAGGCAGCAAACATTTCTTTAAATACAATACAAAAACAAGAACTGATGATATAAATAGGTACGGAGGCACATTTCAAAATCTTATTTGCTATTATTATTACATAAAGGGTCTTACCGAGTCTCCAACCAAGCCTCAGAACAAGCCACTTCTATAGCTTGTACTTTATTTGAAACATGTTTCAAGGCATCCAGAGGTACAAATTGTATCTTAGCACCACTACTGTGAGCCAGAGTGAGAATGTTTTTAGGAAACACCATATCAGGGAAGTGTGGTATGCTCAGCTCTTTACAGTATCTGGAAAAAGTGAGAAATTAACATGTAGCTCATACTGGTAAGTTGTAGTGGGGTAGTGGATCCATTCTAAATGCAAGTACTTAAGGAGGCAGAAAAAATATTAAAAATAGTATCTAAGAAAAAAATTTAAAAGACAGCATCCTCTATATTGGAAGACCTTTTTTCTTGTCATACAATTCTCTAAAATTTGCCTTCGGTTAATCAGGCTCCCAAATGAAAATCCTGGGTTTGCCAAAGTAAAACCGTATACAAAATGTAGAAAAAAAAAATGAATGAGAAAATTTACTATTGACTAATAGTAACACTTAGTCTGGAAGAGTGTAGTTACATCTTCTTATATTTTAGTGGAGTTATGTTGATGTATGGTATACACAATAATCGGAACTTAAATGTGTACATATACTTATATACACACTATTTCATTTCCATAAACACGATTTAATTTTTTTGTAGCAGCCAAATAATATGTAAAGCATTAGATACTGCAAATGAAATGTTTCCGATTTATTGACATGAATTAATTAAATTTCGATATTCAATACTTACATGCAGAATGCACAAAACTGGTCATCGTCCCGTTCACAAACAACCTTCGTAGGGCAGATGCTTGGCAAAATGCAACTTATGTCGTAGGAAATATGCCATGGCCCGAACTGTATAGACTGCGAATTTGCAGTGAATCTACCGTGATCAGTCTCCTGAAATATTTAAATACATAATAAATTAAGACGGTCGGCAAAATTAACAATAATAGTCAATAATATAAACACATACCTCCGGTATATACATTGCACTTTGGATGCAAATCTATCAAAATAAGATAATAAAGAAATTGTTTCAATACAAATGTGTAATTACAAAAATATTTAATGATGAGTAAAAGAAGATATATAATGTATCTCAAATCTCTCGAATTCTTATTTTACTCAATGTTAAATGTTTGACACAAAATTGAATGACAATTTTCATTGTTAGGGATGTGACAAAATAATCGATTCTTATAATAATCGATTATACTTTATTAGCAATCGATTTTTATTAATTGATTTTAATAAATACTTCACTATAATTACACATTTTAATTGATTGTTATACACCGCTATATGTTGGAATAAAGTGCGAGTCAGGCTCGCACACAAAAGTTCCATACCATTATCTATAAAAAAGCATATTTGTTGTATGGGGGTCCCTCTTAATTATATATTTTATTTTTATTTAATTAATTATCTGTAAAGAAGATATATAACTAAATATTCTGTGAATATTTCAAGCGCCTACCTGTTACCGTTATTAATATCAAGCAAAAAAATCACGTTTCTTGTATGGTAGCCCTCATTTCAAAATATTTTGTACATCAAAATTTCAACTGGCTTACTCCGGATTGTGCGCTTACCTCTGCGCTTTATCTTCTCAATCGCGTTGTAGTACATTTATTTCAGTTTGTTTAAATTTTCGTTTTCCACAAACCTTCGGCTTTGCCTAATATTTTGGTCCATTTTAGACGAAGCCAAAGGTTTTGCTGAATGTTTTTCTTCTGCTTTTAGGCTGAAGATGAAGCAGAAGACTTATTTATGTTATTAATGTTCGGGAACACCTCGGATAATCATATCTTTCCCAACCACAGATTTCAGACCAGAACACAGCTGCGCTTAGCACTACTATTAAGTAAAAATATAGTGTGGTGGTGGTGACACCTTCAGAGTAGAAGAACAAAGTGTTTAACTACCTTTAAATATTAGAGTTTAATTGATTAGTAATTCCAAAAAATATATCTGAAAAAAATGTGTTTCATTTGAAAAACACATTTACATGGAAGTCAAGCGATAAGATTTTAGCCTATATACATATATAAAATAAAATATTTTTTTCAAATCACATAACGCTATATCTGTACGTTTTTTATTGTTAAAATTATGCACTGCACATTTGAGAAAACGTGCAATTTTGTGCTTGTTATAATTTTTCAGCTATAATATGAGAAGGGGTTGACAAATTGTTAAAATTGGCACCGATTTTTCATAAAATCATTATTATTTCCTAAAAAAATACAATTGATTAATATTATTTTATAGTAAAAAGAAAATCGAGTAATAATAATTATATTTCCTGTCCATCTCTAAAGAATGCACTTCATAATAATTATGAAGTTTTACAAAATCTGTTTTTAATTTTATTTTTTTTAATTTATACAACATTTAAATGCTCCTTTTTGAAATAATGCAGTTCATGTACTCATATTAAAATATAATATAATACAACTTTTTTATGTATTAATAACCTATACCAAACCTTGGATAAAAATACACGAACTCAGAACTGTAAAACTTCTTAGAAAAAGTTAACCAAATCAATATGGCCGACTTTTACCGGTCGGTTGTCGTCGGTTTATGTGTTTTGATAGGAGGATAATTTGATTGAAAACCTTCTATCATAATTGTAACTAAATAAGATCCTTAATATTTTAAAGTGTTTAGAGAATATTTAATTAATTATGGAAGCCCTCATACCAGTTATCAATAAGTTGCAAGACGTTTTCAACACAGTCGGAGCTGATGCCATCCAATTACCTCAAATAATAGTTCTAGGAACACAGGTTAGATAACTTATTTTTATAATTGTTGTGATATATAAATAAAGTCAGCAGTTCGAACGAGTTTTTGCTTATTTATAATTTTCGAAAATTTAACGGTTATGTAAAAATGTCAGCAAAGTTCTTTGTCCCATTTTCTGTTACTTCCCTATGTCATTGACCATATTCCCAATTTGGAATTAATCATATTGATGTATATTTGGCTCGACTATCAATCAACGTTCGACTGATGAGCTATTATTAATACGTAAATCATTTCTGTTTCTCTATGTATATTATTTTAATTGAAATGTACATGATTCTAAGAGTATAGTGCATGTCTACATTCGCAGAGTTCTGGCAAGAGTTCTGTGATAGAGAGTCTGGTGGGACGCTCGTTTCTGCCGCGAGGACCTGGGATCGTCACACGTCGTCCGCTAATTCTCCAGCTCGTATACAGCCCTAAGGAAAGCAAGGAACATCGCTCTGCAGAGGAAGGTAGGCAAAGCTTGTTTTTTTTTACGAAAATATAAAATAATAATGATATTGCATATTACAATATTTGTACTAAATTTAAGCATTTAATATTGGGTGAACTTATAGGTTATAGGTATATAGTAAATCAACAAATTTTGACACATTATTATTATCTGTTATTTTTGTTATTTATTATTTTATTGTTACCTGATTACCTTCTTACATATTTTTAATGCATGAGTAATAACATTACAATGAAAAATGAAGACATATGTATAATATGTGCAATTCATTAGAAAAAACATGTTATTTATTATTTATATATTAATGATAATTTATTAAATAATTAATTTATTCCATTTAAGCCCTACTCGTCATTTGACCTAATTTTTTATTAACTTCATTTACATTGAAATTTTACTGGCACTGTTTTTGTTTCTTTGTTGTATAAATTGCTAACATTGAAGTTCTCAATGTCGTCTACAATTACACAAAGCATTGATCTTGCATTAACTATTGTGTGAGGTGAATCATTGGATGCAATTATATTATTATCACATGTTTATTCACTGGTAATCTGTTAAAACTTGCTTTTGTGTAGTTTCTTATACTTAACACTGTAAATAAATGTTTGTCATTGATTCATGTCTTTAAAACAAATTTAAAAACAACTATCTGACATACTAATACAAATTAAAAATGAAGTGACAGTTTGTTTTGGTTTATAATGAGTATCTGTAAGTGACTTGATACAGAACAGGTTTTGTCTTAAGTCAATCACAGCCAGTTGCTACACCCAACAACTGAGATGGCCTCCTCATATGAAAGTGAGCTTGTGTTCAAACCCTTTCACCAAATGCAAGAACTACATCACACTAGAAATAGGTAGGGTTGGTAGTACCTCCCAGGTTGAACGTTGTTAAATATTAATTGTGCACCTGTTAAATATTAATTGTACAAGATAGCAAAATCTTTCATGGTGAATATTAGTATTTTCTATTATTGGAAATTCTGCAATCTTTATTACAATAAAATATCAGGAATTCTTCATTTCAGGAATCTTAGTATAGCATAATTTAAACAGAGTATTTAACAAATTTAATGTGTTATAACTTTAACATTGAATTTGTTAAAGCGCCATAGCGAAAAAAATGCATACAGATGTAAAAAAAATTTTGGTTATGAAGTTTCCTTTCCAAGGACCTACTTTGAATAATATATTTTTGGTTCTGTACTGATTCCTGAGTAACAATTTAAATAAGTGCCTTCTTATTTATATTAAAAAACATGCCCTGGGGTAACATAGTTGCTAATGTGTGTTAAGGTATTAGCAATCAAATCATCTGATTTGATTGCTAATTCCATGTGTAGTTGGAGAAAGAAAAACTAGCTGAACTTGAATTTTTTAAATTGACCATAATAAATAATGTTAATCATGTTAGTGTGCAAATTTTTGTTTTGTTGAAAAAAATATGATATCATATGAATCTAGAAGGAATTGACAGTGGTATTTTAAAATAAATAATAAAGAGAGTTA
>DWLI01002688.1:0-12815 GCA_018249915.1 Cecropterus dorantes dorantes
AGTGGGTTTGAATTTTTTCCTTGTATTTTTTATACATATGTATTTATTAACCATCTTGATTATTACATGGGTAATAATAGCTAGCTCCAGTATCTTGCCTTACATTTAATCTTTGACACCTGTTTTTCTGCAATTTGACAACCAGAAATAAGTTCAAAAAGTTCCAAATTTTCCAAAAACTTAGCGCCTCTAAACATGTACTGGAGGCGCCCTCATGGCTTGGAGCGTCCGCCCTACGGTAGACGAACCAAGCTGCGTGGTATCGGTCTTGAATATCACCACTCCCTCCTCCCGTTTATGTTGTAAAAGACGATTAAATGACAAAATCATGAGAAGGAAGCAGTTTGTAAATTGCGTTTTTCTGTGTAACAACATCCACAATGGTCAAGAGCACGCATGCCAGACGCGGTACTGGCAAAAAGCCCCATTAATCAAGGCCTTTATCAAGCTGTGTATCTCAAAATACTGATGGTTGGATGCATACTACAATCCATCTAATGCTAAGTAATTATTGATACCCACTTTTATAAGTGTGCCGAGTACCTAAACGAACATTAAAGTATTTTAAAAATTGCGCCGAAAAGCGGAAATATTATAGAGTCGATACATAACTTCAGTAGTTTTTATTATATTTGAATAATTCACTAGAAATAAAATTCAATTGAATTAAATTAAAAAAGTGTCATTGTGTATACTTTATTGTAACAAATGGTATACAACCTTATACATACATACATTATTTATGTACGTACTCAGTAAAATGGGGTTTACTTACGCCCAGCAAAGCAAACTAGAATTTAATCTAAACACCGCAACGCAAAGAGAGTTTACAAAATAAAACTAAAACCTAATCTCATCTAACGTGATTTAGATACAATTTGTTTAAAATAGAAGCACTGGTCAAATGACATACGTAATCTGTACAATTAAGCGCGATTTGTACTTTTTTTTTAATACTTATGTTTTTACGGTTTTGGCTTTAAACCTAACTTTATTAACTCGCAGCCATCTTTTTCCGCGAATTGTACTAGTGTTACCGCGTATTTTTTTTATTATTTAAATGAATATCCTAGATAATACCGGAGTAAAAATTTACTCCAAGTAAAATTGTAAAGTTAAAGAACTGTCCGGGTCCAGCTTTATCTATGACAAATAAGTAAATCGCTTTAATTAAAATAGGTAAAACCCAAATCAAACACATCTGTGACTATTTTACATTAGTTAACAAATCCTATACAACAGCAACAAGTCACACATGCATGCGTGTTACCTACTTCCACTCCATACATGCGTCTACGGCATAGATACATTCATACATACTAACATTTGAAGTAGAAAATATCCGGTTAGGTTTAGTAGTCACATGTCATGCTGTACGAGTGATCCCCATATGAATACAATTGAGATTCATATCTCCAAATTAGCATTCAGAGAAAGTTTTCGTAGCCGTCATTTAAACTTGGTTATAAAGTCGTAACGGTCCTAGAGGAAAGTTTGAAGTTAGTAAATTAAAAATTACAAAGTAAAAAAAAAGCTAAAATTATAGCAAGTTAAATTATATAAAGAATAAAACCTTAATATTCGAATTTATCTTTCAACCCTTAATCCATGGCTTAGAGATGTTGTTATGTTGGAAAAAGATTCTAAACTTATGAGTTTAGCGCTTAATTACTTCAGTTTCGTAAAAAAATAACTGCGTAGATAGATTTTCAGTTCACTTACAATTACCTTTTTTACAGTGAAACTAGACATCTTTTTGTAGAAATGGAATGCACTTATTTTCCAAAATAAAAGTACGTAAACACGAACCTGAACAAATGAGGAACAACAGCAAAATCATTCCAGCAGCTTTCACCAATCAGAAACTTTGTTATCACAGCACAACCAACTTTGCTATGCACACTAGACAAAATTTTAGGAGATTTTAAACTAAATGGAATATTCATTTTGAAGCTAATTCCAGTAACGGACCGATAGCGAGGACTCCCACATTTTCACTGGCCGCGTGACGCCAGCATAGAATTTAAATTCGCGTAGCGGTTTATTGGGAATCATTAGGATTCATAGTATGCGTTCACAACCTTCTCATTGATCATATTAATCAAACCGTACGTACGCGCTTACAATCGTATCCTCGACTTGCAGAAATCACTGAATGAATTTGTAAACGATACCTTTACCTTATAAGAAGTGATAGTACAAATGTAAGGATTTCGAACTGTTACGCTTGGAGTCCGAAGTTCGAAGCCAATAAAGGCAACTGCGACTTACTTAAGTTTTACACATAATAGAAGATACTACTTTTTTATATGTTTGAAGTATGAAACCAGCATATAGTCCACCTAATGGTTAGTGGTCACTGTTGCTCAAGGGCACGTTATAATTACGTAACAAGCTCCATGCCTGAACAGGCGTTCTGCCTGATGCAGTCACGGATGCGTTGCCACTCTTGAAGATTAAGATAGTTATCCCATTATGTAGGTATTTATCTGTCACGCCAATCCACCGGAATAAAAAAAAACAAAAAAAACACGTTTTCTACACTCATAGCCCCGCACTAGGATTTTCTCCTTAGTCGCGGTTGCTATAGACACACAAAGACGAATAACACCCAGACCCAGAACAGAAAACTAAATTCATCATTCAGATGTCTGTCTGACCGGGAATCGAACCCGGAACTCACTGCGCGTTAGAGCGGTATGGTGACCGCTCTGCCACGCGGGTCGTCGACATGAAATGAAACCCTTTGTTTTGGCACTAGAGGTCCTAGCGTCACACCTATTTCCGTTTAATAAAGGTATCAAAGGGCCTTAATGTTGATAATGATAAGGCCCTTTATTCTGGTATGAAGAGTGTGCTAAGGGAATGAAACCTATAAGGCATTCTTACTTAATCGGTAGCAACGCATCTAAGGGCGACCGTACCAATTTCATCTGGGGTTGATTACATTTGTCCATAGGCAATGGCCTACCATCAGGTGAACACATGCACGTTTTCTTTTATATAAATAATAGAAATAGAAATAAAAGTTATGAAGTTTACACATCGCATATAATTGCAAAAAAAATATGGTAAAACTGTGAATTTGTATTATTATTAATTCTTTCAATATTTCCATATTTTTTTATTTTTTGTCTGTAAAGTTAGAGGATTGACAATATATTTATAATCTATATCCCAAGTTCTGCTGTGACATTTTGACTTGTAAAAATTGATCTACTGTATTGAAAAAAAATGGCCGCGAATTAATAATGATAGGTTTGAAGGCGCTTAAGCCTAAACCGAAAAAACATTTTGAATAATAAATCTACTGTATTATAAGTTACGTAACGTGTAAGATAAGTTGTTTAATTTTTTTCATACAGTTGAAACCGAGACCCGCAGTTAGTCTTTTACATAATACAAATATATTCGGCCTATTTAGTCATGAAATCAAACAAATAACATTGTTAAAAATATCAAAACAAAAAATACTGCTTAATAAGGTTTGGTTTGTTATGATATATGTAATTTAACGCGTTTTTATGAGCTTTCGTCAAAGTAGTAACATAAAAGTGTTATCTACTTTATTTATCAACTTTCATTTGATATACATATTGTCCTGATAATAAAAAAAAATGGCCCATTTCACTATTTACGGGCGCCATTTTTAAAAAATGACATCACCTACATAATTATGTTATTTTTTTTTAATGGCGCCCGTAAATAGTGGATTAAGGACGATTTTTTTTTATAATCAGGACAATATGTATATTATGTATATCATATTATATCATGTGTATCATATTTGCAAACTGAAACGATTCTAATGATTTGTCATACGTCACAATCCGTCAAACCGTTTGGACAGTAGCGCGTGCTAAAGAACGTACATACAAATACAGGTAATAATGAAAGCCTTAATTTTAGAAGGCTGTTAAACTGTCTCACGATGTTAATCACTCGATCCTGTAACATTTCCAAGGTTACTGTTTTAACTTTTACTTGGCACTGTCATTGTTACTGGCCTTGTTAAGTATTTCTAGGTTACTTATACCTATTTAGGAAGTATTTATCTGGGTTTCAACCTAAATTTATATTCCAAGAAATTAGAAGTGTAATATTTTTTGTACAACATTGTCACTGCATATTATTTAAGATTTATCTTTTTGGTAAATAAACTTTCGTCTGGTTTTAAGAATTAAATGTAGTGGACATATTATTTTCAAATCAGTATTCAGTTATCATAGCCAGATAATTCTTATTTTCACGTATTTTACATAGTGTTTACTAATATTTTAACTAGATGTGTCCCATAGTTTCGTCACTATTGATAAAATAGATATAATTTATTAGAAAAGTCACCACATGTTACCTAAAGAAATTGACTATAAATATAAAATTTCTTTCCGTTACGTTAATACAATACATTTCGTTTGATACGGTTTTGGTCCGGATTCTTCCGTACATTTTTACCAACTTATTACTATCAAGCAAATTTTTCGAGAGCAGCTTCATTTCATTTAGACGCCCAACTTGTTTCCTGACTACGATTCTCGATTGTGGTAGCTAAAGAAGATAACAGGGACTAAGTATGTCAATTTGACGAAACTCAAAAAAATATTCCTAACCGGTTCATTTTTGGTAAATATTAAGTTTTTCGAAAAACTATTTGTCCTACAAAATGTATGGTTTGATCAAACAGACCTCCCTTTCCCACATATGTATATGGAAAATGAGGTTATCAAAAATGATTACTTACAAGCTATATATATAAAATTTAACAGCCACATTGTCCTACAAATCACGTGGTACGTTGTTCCAGTCCTACGACCAGAAGTTGTACTACAAATACCTGATGTAAAAATAATTACTATCAAGATGAATCTTCGCGAAGAGCTTCGTTTCGATGAGACGCCCAATAATTTTCTGTACAAATACTCCGTTGCGGTAGGTAAAGAAGGTAGCAGGGTCTAAATATATTAATTTAAGGGTTTATATTTTATCATCCTCTCAGACTACAAATGATTTAGGTCTTTGCCTTTCACGCTGGTAAAACGTCATAAAATCGTGTGAACGAACCATTATTACAACACGAAATTAATTTAAATGGGTGAGCAGTATTAAATAAAATTAACGATTAGCAATTTAAAAAAAGTAAAGCTTTTTAAAGACTCATTATTTTAACATTTGTAATTCTTAAGTCCGTGATAAACTCTTATTAAAATTAAAATATTTAATAAATTAACGCCAATTTTATGCCAGTTTATAACTTCATATTTTACTGACTGAAGTACCCACCCGTGCTGTTTGTTACAGGACATAAAAATAGTCGCCATCTTTATCATAAAAATAGTGCAAAATATCGAAATCAAAATTAGCTTATAAGTTGACCAGGTAAAAAAACTACATATATGCAAAATTTCATGTAAATCAGCCCAGTGATACTTGCGTGCTTGAGTAACAAACAGACATACAATTTTTCATTTTAACCGGTTCTCAATTTGACTGTATTTTTTTAGATTAGTATACATTGCATTTTTTTTTTAGTTCATAATTCCATAATTTCCATCTTTAATAAATCAACGAAAATTGCTTTGATATACTACATAATCCTGAAAAACTACGTATTTTCTTAAATTAAATATATAAAAGCAACTTTATATTCCATTGTAATTGTTTAAAATGAACAAATTTCATTGATCGACCAATCAGCTGTTGTATAACATTGTAGTGCGTTCGCACGCTCGTCGAAAGCACATGAAATTGTCCGAACGATGTTTCGTCTAGCTTTTTAGTACTCATTGGTGGTGCTTAAAGTCGAGATTGGTTCAACTGCGCCGTTCCGTCGATAGTGTGGGTAGAGGGCGCGCGCCCCTGCGTCTATACCCCCTCTCCCTCCGCTCAGTCTGCTCCGTGCCACGCGCGAGTGCATATGTCGGTTGCGTTGCGCTAATATTGGTTCCATTTTTAAAGTGACGGAGTGACTAACCAATCGTGGATTTTTTATCTGTGCTGTGTTTTGATTCGTGTCGGTAAACTTGGATTCTACGTTGTGTAAGGCTGCCTTTATATTTCAGTTGTAACTTCTATTTTTTTATTATGGAAATAAGCCGGTTTAAAATCGAGTTTTTTGTTGTCTGTTTACAATCAATGTTACAACACTAGCTGCAAATTAAAAAAGAATAGAAACGTTCTGAATTCAACCATTTCAAGTATTGTTTTGGTTTCTCATTTTAAACTGCATTTTTATGGTGATTGATGTGAATTTTCCTCCTAAATGTAATTAAGTGGCTGTATTTTGTATGTAGGTATCTATTTTATTCTTTTATTTTAGTCGTTATTATGGTAATAAAGGGTATTATGCAATGTCCGGAATGCGGTCAGTGTTATTTAAATTAGTTTTTTAATAACAAGTGGCGCTCTTTGTGAAGATTCTCACGTCTGTTATAATAGATAGAGTATGAATATATTAACAATATAAGCAATAAATGTCGTACATAAGAATTAAATTTTAATCTTAATTATTTTTACCTAACTTAAATGATTTTGAAGTTAATTTAAACGTAATTTAAAGACTAAAAATGAATATGAAAACAGTAAAAATTTTGGCCGGTATTAAGATTTTTTATGCAAACAATACAAAAATAATATAATTATAGCAGGTGTATATTGTTATCCTAAGCTATTCCCGCAGCTCTGCGCGCTTCGATCTTGGCCACGGTACTGAGTATCCTATGAGTTAATCAACAAAATCCGACCAGTGGTTTTTGCGTAAAAGAGTAACAAACATACATACAAAAATTCATCTTTATAATATTAGTAAGAAATAAGATTGTTGTTAACTTTACATAAATTATAGTTAAACTTAAACCTTTGTTAATTACTGAACAAAGACAGCAGGCTATGCACTGTATATTTGTAAGTTATATTTTTTAATCTGGCCGACAAGGTCATAGAAATCGGTTTATAGACAAAGTATGAATCCGGAGTTACCAGCGATCTACAACCGGTTTTATTTCATTGAATAATTTCTTTATAGTCGGTTACATTTGTCGTCTTTCTTTAAAGTCTTTGTTTTTGATGTCATGAGAAATCAATTTAAACGCTTTGTCATGGGGCCATGAAGCATTCACTTTAACATTGCTTTTTAAAAAATATGTCGTCATCGGAGACGCATTCGTGAAAATCATAGTGGCTTATATATAGCCTAATGGTTTAAACTCGGTCTCTCAATCGATGGTCCGAGATTCATTCGAAACTCGGACCCTCGATTGAGATGCCGAGTGCCCAGGCACCACTATTTTTTCTAAAATTTGCGTATTAGAAATGTATGATCACTGTTGTACAGTGAAGAAAACATCGCGAGGAACTCTTTTTTTAGAGAACACTTAGAGTTCTCTAAAAAAGGGATCTCAGTGGTGTGTCAATTCTACCAATTCGCACTTGGCCAGCACGTGTTGGACTATTGCCTAAAACTCTCTCGTTCTTTCTGAGTGAACACCCGTGCCCAACAGTGGGACAGTAATGGACGATAAGGCCACGAAATTTCGCTGCAAATTGGCGACGTCTACCTAAATTCGTTAGACGCTGACGTTTGCAGCGCTAAGCGAATGTTTCGTGGCCAAGCGGTATAAGCGACGGGCGACGCGGAAAGCGGCGTAATGACTATGCCACGGCATTTAGCGACGATGACAAAGAAGGCACTTAGGTACTTCATTTTGTGGATAATTTAATTTAAGTAATACTGTTAAAATATGGGCAAAGCTATTAAATCTTATTTGCGGCTAATTACAAATGTCCATGGGTGACAGTGTGTTTATCAGCTTTAGCGCCCTTAGTACGAGTTTATTACGTTGCATAAAAACGATCACCGATTACATTTCGCCCATACATTATAACGTACGTCGCACGTTTACGTATTCGTTTTCAATCATTCCTTGTAATGTATGGAGAGTGTGCTGTACCTTGCATTAGGAGTCACCATACCGGTCTGACACGCAATAGGTTCCGGCTTCGATTCCCGGCCAGACCAGACGTCTGAGTGATAAGTTTAGATTCTTTAGATTCTAGGTCTGGGTGCTTGTGTAAGCACCCAGACCTAGAACACCGAGAATCGTCTTTGTGGGTCCATGGTACGCACGACACAGTAGAAAATTCTAGTGTCATTTTGCGAAAACGCAATAAACTCGTACTGAATATACAGTTGAACTGCATTCTCGTTTACTGCTTCAGTGATATAAAAAAGACTTCGGCAATTTTTATAGACATTTACTCATAAACACCATGGATCCGAATCCCGGACCAATGACCCCAAAATACATTCCACTGGACTATTGCAGCTTAACGTTTACATAACGTTACAAATATGCTGATTCCATTACAGTAACACTGGTAGCCGACATAATCTGTACTGAACAAGGATTAACCCTAATATATTGGTATTTGTGGTCTACACGTTATATACCTATATAAAAGTATTATGTCATGTAACAGATTATGCCGACATTTATAACGAAAGGTACAAATAATGATAATCGGTATACGGTTTATATAACCTATTTTATTACCCGACTACGTCAGAAGGACGGTAATGTTTCTCAAGCGTATGTATGTGTGTTCGTATGCATGCCCATTAATTTGTATGCTCTAGCCCAGACGCCACAAATTGTGACATATGACGTATGAAAATAATTGTCCCAGTTTGCAGTGACAAAGGCTATATAGCTTATAACAATGGCGCCTGTAAATAGAGATAAAAGGAGGGGGGAGAGAGGGGACAACTTTTTTGTTATAATGACAACATGAGTATCAAATGAAAGCTAATAAATAGAGCATTTCAAAAAGATATATATGTCGCAGATTCCGATGGATTGCCATCTGGATGGTCGCCATTGTCGACCGACATGTTGATATTTCTCATATTTCAAACCATTATAAGTGCGTCTGGACAAAACATTCAAAAGAATACTGATACATTGACATTGACAATTAATGTTGTGAGGGGTTGACAATCTAATACAATAAATGAGGTCGTAAACTCGGGTAAATTAACTATCTCCGGCATACGCTTTACGCTTACTTCAAGAAACCTAAGGCTATCTCCATCGACATCGAATGACTTGTAAAATTACTCACTCCGTTCACTTTCTTTTGATATATCAAATATGCAGACAAACTGACACCTGAGCGTGAAAGGTAACAGTGTAATAAGAAACGGCCTTGAATATCTAGAAAACTGTCAAGCGTGTAGGAAAGGGTTTTCCTTCGTCAATAAGTTAGTGTTTTATAGATTTGAGTGTCTTTGTGAACTTGACAGCCGATTTCAGAAACTGATTTTTTATGATTGTTACAAATTTTTGATTGTTGTTGTTTATTACATTTTTTTGTTTGTAGTAACAAAAAAGTTTTTTTTGGTATTAGTATATTGGTACATAGTTAATTTAATTTATTCTTTATCATAAGGTTAAAACACTACTTTGAAAAAAATGTGCCACTGGTTTTTCTCAAAGTCGACGACTTTGGAAAGTCAGAATTTATAATTCTTACAGCTTAAAGTGTGTAGTCCTTTATAATATTTTTTGGTCTATCTCTTAGTACATAATTTATGTAACTCATTGTTTATGTAAGAGCAAAAAACGGAGTTAGAAAACTTTGCATAAAATAGCATTCGACTTTAGAAACATGAAATTTATGTATCTTATAGATTTTGGTACGAACTTGTTTGTAATATTTTTATATCTGTACTACTTCAAAAAATAAATAAGAGATTTCGAAAATCTTACGTTTCGTCACAATTCAATTTGAGTTGTTGATCCCTGAACATAATCGTTTGTTGATCTTAGAGAAGAGAAATGTTGTTTATAATTTAATGGGGGGATTATTTTCTGCAAAGGGTTGATAAGAGCATCATGCGACCCCAATAAATACGAACCTTCTATGTATTAAATCCCGACTATATTGTTTATGTAATTTCACTTCCGATCCGGATCCGGTATCAATTTACCGGACCCGTACACCGGATCCGGTACATTGGTACCGGTTCCGGTAAGTATATTTTAATGCCACATCCGCCGGATTACCGGATACGGTTTTTTATCGGATGAAAACAGCAAACAAACATGCAGTCCATCTAATGAGAAGTTGTTTATGACACCCATCTGTAAACAACTTTATATAGATTAGGGGTTTATCTGAAGTCACATATGCGTTGCGTTGCTACTCCTGGGACTGAGATAGTCGCTTCATACTTAAGTGAGCCAGCAACCTCACCCTTCCACCGAATCGCAATAACTGCTTTACGTTAGAAATTGGTGTCGCCTAGTGGTACCTCCCCGGTCGAACTACACTGATTCTAATACCTGGTTTACCGGATTGTAATCCCTAATCACTTTACATACAAGTAAAAGCAACATTCTGTTACTCTTAAACCACTTGCGAACAATAATATTTAACATTTACATAGGTTAGACCTATTCACTTAACCTGTAGTTATTTCAATAGATTTCAGTTTAACTACTCTCTTGAATGCAATTAGCGCTAAGCGAAATGTGAGAGGAGAGAGTTCTTCGCATCCTAAAGCTAGGTCCGTGTTTATTTTGGCTAGATCATTAGTACTCAGTTAGATTTTAGATGAATATTGTTGCGACTAGATTTTCTGAACCTTGGCAACCATGGTTCATGCAACTTTCTCAATACTTTGATAATAATATTACGAGTATCTAAGACTACGTGTGTTACGCGGTTTCACCCGCTACTAAATAAGAAAAAAAATACATAGTATGATGTTATATAGCCCATAGTCTTCCTTAATAAATGGACTATTAATACAAAATTATTTTTTAATTTTAAACCTCTAGTTCCTGAGATTAGACCGTTCAACCAAACAAACTACTGCTTTATAATATTAGTATAATGTAGTAAAGTTAGGTTCAAAAAATTATTTTTTCTTGTACTTGAGACTCAAAAATATTTTCAAATAAGTTTGCAGATTTTGAAGTAGTTTCATTTATAAGATTGAAGAAATAAATATGCAGTCTTCTGGATGGTAAGCGGTCACCGCCCCTGAAGAGTCAATCTGAGTCAATCAAAGGTGCATTGCTACTCCCGTGATTTTCCGTGACTCCCGTGACTATACAAATTAAGCCGGCAACCAAATTCACCAAAATGCAAAATTTCCTTCGCTGTACAAATATATATAGTCGTGGTGGTGTAGTAATGGTGTCTCCCTAGCCGTACTTAATCTACCTAACACCCACAATTTTTGCTAGTAATTTTGTTAACTTATATAATTTCGTCCAAATATTACAATGTACATATTGTTAAATAGTTTAAAGATATTAGGCTCCAAAGATTACCAGCGCTGCAGACGACCGGTTAACTTCAGCAAAAAGCTAACTGGAGAACTACATAAGTATGAAAACGAATAAACTATTTTCTTTTAAATTTATCTTCCTTTTTCTATCTTTTCTAACTTTCTTTCATTCTTTCTTAATTGAAATTAATATATTGTAGAATTATTTCTAGCTCCAAATTAAGTTAACTGCGTTGATGAGTAACAAATTCATAAGTAGGATATGAAAAACTACAATATCACTTAGCTTATTAAAAGTATCAAAAATGGGTTTAGGCATGCGAAATTATTTCAAGTAATTTCATCTAGGCCATTCACCGAAAGCCAAAGAAAATCTGCTCCAAACATTCACGGTGATTTTCACAGACCCAAACTTAAATATCATGTTCTAACAAAAGCCTACACTTTTGTTAGAACACGATATTTATTTAGGCGCATCAGAGTGTAAACGTTTGACTTAAAGGAAAACATCTGACATATTTTATAGTGATATCGTGAATAACGAGGGAATGGACATGTATTATTTGTTTGTGAAAAGCTCTTTCAGTATGGGCATAATAGTCTTTAGTCATAATGGTGTTGAAAGTAGATAAATCGTTCGTGTACTAAAGACTGAAGACACTGGCCCTGCCATGATTTGGGTTTGTAGATTACAATATGAGTATATAATAATCTATTATTCATAGAGTATACTTTGGTTTATTAAAAAAGACGCTTTCTACGCTCATAACCCCACACTAGGATATTCTCTTGTGTCGTGGGTACCATGGACACATAAAGATGAAAACACAAACACCCATACCCAGAACAGAAATCCAAATTCATCATTCATGTGTCTGTCTGGCCGGGGATCGAACCAGGGATCCACTGCGTGTCAAACCGGTATGGTCGCCGCTCCGCCACGCGGGTCGTCAAAATTATATTGAACAAGCTGAGCCCTGCGGTGATACTTTTTCAGAAATGCTACTTGACATCTAAACATATAAATAATAGTTACTTATAGTCAATATTTTAGACCTTTAACATTATAACATTGTTTTAAAGAGGATTGATAGCAACTGACATAAGCGGTAGTGCTCTGCGTGCGCGCAGGGCGGTAGGTAGGCTTTATGGCGCAGTCGAGTTATATAAATATTAATCACTTCGTCTGCTTTTGCCCAAAAAGTCACTGAACCTGTTAAAAATTTCGGCCATTTTTATGTTTAGCCTGGAAAAGCCTGCACAAAGGGACAAGGTTATTTTTGTTTCTTATACGCATATGAATACGTAATTAGAGGTGGGTTGGATTCTAAATTTAGCGTCCGGCAAACGAAGTATAATTTATTCAATTCCGTTTATACAGTGGATACCTCAGTATCATAATTTAACTTGTAGTCTTACAGATAATAAAGCCTTGTGAAAAGTATTGTATTCTATAATATTCTTAGAGTAATGATAGGTATATAGGATTTTTCATTCTTAATTATATAAATCATCGAGTACC
>DWLI01002689.1:0-12815 GCA_018249915.1 Cecropterus dorantes dorantes
GATTACTTATCAAATAAATTTAAAATGGATGTCCGCATTTTTTACAGGTGTTATTCTTTGTGGTTCGCCTCGGGAACCCCCACCGCCACACCTATTTCTGCTTAATAATAGCAGTGTTATGCGCTGTTGTGTTCTGGCTTAAAGGTGTGGTAAGGGAGACATACTTTTCAAGTCCTCAGGGGTAGCAACGCATCTGTAGCTAAACTTAGGTGAGTTTTTGATTTTACCTAGGGTTGATTACAGATGTCCATGGGCGGCAGTAACCGCTTCCATATTAGAAAAACAGGCGTTTGTACTGCCAAAATTAAAATGTTTTGAAGTAAAAACCTCTTTAGGCGCGTTGGGCATTTTTTGAGTTGGGAAGAAACCAATGAACTCGCAATACTGTTACCGTAACCAACCGTACCGTAACCGTCTCTATATAAGTGTTATATAATATTGTACTTTCTTCAAGTTTTCACTTCTAACACTTACTGTTTTTATTTTTTATTAATAATATTTGATGTTACAGCAGCTATAACACATACACACACACACACACATATACATGCATAGTGAAATTGATACCTCAAACTGATAAAAATACGTTTCTTGTACTGCCTCTATTCTAACATTTGATTTTAGTTTTATTATTAATTGTTATATCGACCATATTAATATACATTCCGTATTACTAATTTTAAGTGTCTATTTGTTACGAGTGGAGCGGAGGCTTAATAATAAGGTTCTTACCCTTAGGGTACGAAACCCTTGAAACGGAGTTGAAAAGGATTAGGGCTTATTATTTATTCAAGTTGACTTTGAAGGGCTTTGTTAGGGTAAAGGACGGATAGATTATTGGAATACTTTTTGTATGTTACGCGGAGTGGGCTGACAAAAGATCAAGAATGCGTGTGACTATATTTAATTGGACAGACGTTTAATTACAGATGCTTGACAAACTCTACATATTAGAAATCGCCTTGTGAAAGTATTTACGTTTTTGCTATTAGCTAGAATTTAACTGACTTCGAAGAGCCGATGGATGCCGACTTACTTCTTTTTAAATGAACTAGAAATCGAGTTTGCAGTCCACTGAAGCGGTCTACCAGTCATAGACATCTTAACATAGAACGAAGGTTTTACTTAGCTGAAATCAGTGCTGTGATTGAATTCGCATCTGTATGCGTTGCTACTCTTAAGACCAGTATGGTTTCGAGTTTAAATCAGACATCGACTTCCAAGAAAACGCTTGAATAGCTTCAAGCTAGAAATAGGTATAATGGAGGACAATGATAAGCGGAGCTATTGGGAGAAATTTCATTTTGAATGTAGTCCTTTGTACTATATTTTTTAGCATTTGTGTCATTTATTATACCTTGTAAATTAAATAAACGAAAATAAGACCAACAAATTTCTCTTTTCTCTTTTCTCTCTCTCTTTCTCTGAGTATGTGTGTGCGCGCGTATGTGTGTGTGTATAGCAGAGTCTGTGTGCGTATGCGTTTGTGAGTGTGTGTGTATCTCTCTTTTCTCTCTCTCTCTCTTTCTTTGAGTATGTGTGAGCTCGCGCGTTTGTGTGTGTGTAGACGTAAGTGTCTATTCGAACTGTAGGTCTTATTATCATATTAGGCTCACACAAAAAGCGCTGATCGTAGTAACCAGCCACTTTCATATATATAATCGTTGCTCGCAATATAGCATTCGATAAACAGCCAGTTTAATCGTAGGTACTTTACCTCCGAGGGTTTAATGGATCGTTTGTTAATAACTAGTAGATACAGCTTTTATTGCCCATTAGGAGGAAACAGTGGGTGGAAACCGCTAACACACTGCTGGATCATCATACTCGTATGTACCGACCTATTTACGAACGGAATTTTAATACAGTATTTATAAATTTTACGGTTCATTTTGTATTCACTTCTATACTATATCTATACTAATATTATAAAGCAGTAGAGTTTGTTCGGTTGAACGGACTAATCTCAGGAACTACTGGATTGAATTAAAAATTATTTTTGTATTGAACGCATCTGTGATCGATTTCAAATAGAGCCCATTTCCAATTGAAGGCTATATGCTATATAACATCACGCTATGTTTGTTTTTTTTTTTTTTTCTTATTTAGTAGCGGGTGAAACCGCGAAGCCTAGTAATAAATATTTTAACATTGCTTTAGGGATGTCGCTAAAAACGAACGTACAGAGGCAGTTGTCATATGGAGCAGTAGTTTTGTATTTTTAGTGGGAGGAGGTGGAAGATTTCTTAGGCGACGCCAAACGGATATTTAATATCAATTAGATATTTAATATCAACTTCAATCCATTATTGTCCCACTGCTGGGCATGGGACTTCTTTTAGAATGAGAGTTGGCTATAGCCCACCATGCTGGCCAAGTGTGAATTGGTAGACTTGCACCTTTGAGAATTCTTTATTTTTCATAGAGAACTCAGGTGTGCAGGTTTCTTACGATGTTTTCCTTCATCGTAAAGCAGTGATAAGTAATTTATAATATGCACATAATTTTAGAAAAATCAGTGGTACGTGTGAGTTCAACCTTAGATCCTCGACTGAGAGACCGAGTTTCAACCATCAAGACTACCTGATAGTGACTACACTAAAGATATTTATTAATATGGATGAAATTAAATTAAAATTACCTGGTAATAAATAATCCGTCTCTCTTCGGTCTCGCCTCTTGCACGTCTTTCAGCAAAGCATCGATGTTCTCAGCCACTAGTTTTGCTTCCATGTTACACTGAAAAAGAAAAACAGAGAGATCTCTGTCAGTCTTGTGGTTCAGTGCTGTATGTTATCTCCAACAAAAAGTGATTATTTTCTCTCCAGTCTACAAGTAACTATACAAAGTATATTGTATGTCACATTACGCCATATGGTAGCCGATTTTATTGGCATATAAATATAAATCATAGATATTTCCAAGGTGGTAGAACCAGTTAAGTTCGACAGGGGACGTACCACCCTCACATTTATTTCAAGTGTGAAACAGTTTCTGAATTTCTGTGGCAGGATGTGGTTGCCGGCTCACTTATATACGAGGCGACCATCTTAGTCCTCCGGAGTGGCAATGCATCTGTAATTGACTTCAGATAGAACCCCTGTTCTGTATGAAGTTGCTTACAGATGTACAAGAGCCACAGTGGCCTCTTACCATCACTTATTGCATGCTCATTTGCTATTAAAATTGTATAATGCAGATTTGATATAAATAATTTATAACTATAAATACGATTGAAATTATTCGGAGAGATTCATTTCTAATGAATTGTTAATACCACATTACAGTAAGTAAAAGTAATAATAAGTATTAAAGTAAAAATATACTCTGAAAACATCTTTACCCTTCCTACAGGAACTTCAGTAAACCCAAAGTTCTGCTGCTGATCGTCCCTCATAACCCTGTACTGGATGCCACCGGCGAACTTCTTGACCAGCTCTCCGATATTGGGGTCGAGGGTACCAGATCGGAAGTTGGGGAACCTCCTCTTCATCAGCCCACGGATTGGAACCAGTTCCGTCAAGATGTTTGGATGCGCTATCACATAGTCGTAGTCACCAAGTTTTAATTCACCTTCCTATTGACACATAAAAAAATGTGGTTAATTAATTGTAAAAAAAATTAAATGACTTCAATTGACATAATTTAGGATATGTGGCCGAAACCACTGGATTTCATTTGAAGTGATTAGAAACATACAGACCTAAATTCCTCATAACTACAAATGTAAATGTAATACTCATATACTTTTATGTTATTAAGACTGTAATATTCTAGGTTGTGGCAGTATTACGATGTAATAATGTGGTAACCAATATGATTTGATCAGGGAGGTCCACTCCCACATCTCTAGTGAGAACGAGTTCTTGCATTCAGATGGAAGGATGTGGATGCTAGCAACTCATAAAACTCATAAAAAAAACGATTTTTATATGTGAAATTGGTCATATATATGACTATGACTATTAGGTGGACTATAAGCTCATTTGTTAATGTCATGTTTATAAGAATTTTAACATTTGCAAATGACCACTGCTCTATATAAGATAAGAGTTTCATCTGATGTTGGTTACAAACGCATTGCTACCCCTGAGAAGTAACAAACTAACTTGCATGTCTTACTTGCAATGAACAACAAACTAACAAATAAAAACTTAAAAACCTTTCTCTTCACGCATTTTAATTAGGCGGTAATTCTCGTTTGCTTGAGAAAATAGTGACAAAAAAATTTATGCTATTAATATTTTAACCTCTGAAGCATATTTTTTGCTTGCTACCCCTAAGCTGCAATTCTACAGATATGTATGTTCTATTACGACACCCTTCAGACCAGGATACAGCAGGGTACACTGCTGTTATAGGTCATAATTAGGTAGGACAGTAGGAAACAGTCACAACCAACTTAGTGTATGTTTCAAAGCATACAAACCTGAACTTTCTTTATCAAGTCCGCACTGCCGGCTGTCGTGGCGCCTGCATCAAGGGCTTGTTTGACCAACTCTGGGCCCTTCGCGAATGCTAGGATTGTGCGCTCCTCGTCCCGTGGGAATGCATTTGGGAGCAGGGTTAACCGTTGGAAGTTTTCCAAGTAGCGGTTCTGTGGAATACATTTTGTTTGGTGCAATTAGTAACAGGCACATAGTGTTTTGTATTATACTATTTCATGATATTGACTTTTGTAATAATCATAACAAGTCATCCATCGGTATAAGTTTTACATGTCAAGAAATTGGGTAAACTTGCAAAAAAAATTGTTTAGAGGATTGAGAATATGTAAAAATAGAAATTTTCATCATTTTTATAATTTTTGCCTCTGTGTTTTATATTGCATCAAACGGACTGATTTTAAATGATTGAAAATATATTTAAAATTTATTCTTTGAGGTAAGATTTGGTCTTCATTTTATTAAAATCATGTACTCTATCAAAATTCACTACAATTTAAAGTTATGTAATTTTTTTACAAGTTGATATGATAAGGTACACACTAGTTGACAATAAATTCTTCAAGTTTAAGAGAACCTTTGTCCTAAACAATTATTCTTCAAGTTGACAGTATTGAACCTTCTCCTTCCTACATATATGTACATATATAAGTCATCAGCGTGCTGCATAGTGGCATAAAATAAAAAATCATTGTTTATAGTCTTGGTACAGTATAGATTTTTTGTGGAGACATTTCACTCCACTCCAAATTACTTCGATTAACCCTTCAAATCTATGTAAATACTTATAACAATAAACAAGCCTTTCGCATTCTACAAAAAAAAAAGTCCACTTCGTTGGCCAAATGTGAATTGTGAAGGACTCCACAAACCTTTAAGAACTCTTTTTTAAGGAACTCTCACATGTATAGATTTCTTTACATTGTTTTCCTTAACCATAGAGCAGTGGTAATTTATTTCTAATACGCACACACCTGAAAAATCAGTGGTGCAAGCCTGAGATTTGAACCTCAGACCTTTGATTGAGAGGCTAAGATTCAATCATTAGGCTATCACTGCTCCCAAACAAAACAAAAATACACAAAACTAGCCAATTTATTGATGAGGAAAACAATTAATTGTCCTTTTTTTTGCATCTGCATCTGCATTCAGTTCCAGGAATATGAAGCATCTGGATATCATGAATTTTAAGGTGTTTTCTGTGGTTAATTTTTGTTAGTTAAGTCATTAAGCAGTAAGTCATTCAGGTTGTCAAGCTGATTTTTTTGTCACTCAGAGAAGTCTGCTGGATCTCTTCCCTTTTCTGGAAAGAATTAATAGCTTACCTTTTTAACACCCTCCATGTTCAACTCAACCTGAGCATACACCAAAGCATCAGGCATGTTGTACATTGTTGGATGGTGGGTTTCCTGATGAGCTTTGACAGCATCCTCAGCTGAGTACACCACCCAGCGGTAGTACTTCATTGGGTATACATCATCCTGAGAGATCTTCTTGAAGGAGTCGTCTGCGTGTTTGTTCACATTGACTTTTGCTAACCTGAAGATAAAATTTACAAATTATTATAAAACAAGAAGACTCTTGTAAAATAATTAATGAAAGATGTAAAATAAGTTCTACAATAATGAAATATATTTAAATAGAAATTATATATTGCAGTAGGTGCATAGACATAATTTATTTTTCATTTTCAGGTTTTTCATTTTTTTTATTGACCCCTATACTATATATACATTTAATTAACCTGTAATGTGTACAATACATTGGTATTAGTATATTTTGATTGAGTGTATGTCTCCCTTACCACAGCCTAACAAAACACATATCTAATTTTATTCTTATAATTTTATTACGTTTCATATCTAATTTCATTCTGATATATATTTTTTTAATTTAACTACACTTAAATGGTATTGGTTTTGGCACATGAAATTAAAAAAATATTAACCAGGAAAAACATAACAAAACAACATAATCAAAATGTATGGTTTACCAAAACATGGATTTTTCCAAGTTACTTACCGATCCCTTCCTCTCTGGTTGTGTGGTATAAAACCAACTTTAGTCACCTCCACTTTGACTTTCTTAGCGCGAGCCTTCGCCCTGGTACCTTTACGAGCTGCATAGTACACCGTGGCAGTGTGTATTGACCTCTGAAATTTAATTTAAAAATTTTAATGTAAGGGACTTTAGTAGGAATTTAAGTAGAATGTTAAAGTATTCTGTAATTCTCTGTAATTTCAGAAGGTCCACTGTATTTTCCACTCTTTTACTGTATACTGTAATGGGTCTTTACAGTGTACCTTTTTTTTTTTTGTGGTCATCAAATTGCACAAACTTTTTTTTTATCGACCATAATTTCTCTTCGAAATTTTTAAAAGTGTCATCTACTGTAATTTTGTACCAAACTACTCTAATTTGATAATTAGGATCTGGAAGCACTGCATAGAACAAGTACTGCCTCGTCTATAAAATTACCTGTTGATGATAAGTATTCTTATAATAAATAGTTTCAGAAATTTTGTATACACAGACTTATACCATACAATACAAGTAGAATATTTTAAATGAGATATTTACAATACTTACATAATTTAAAGTATTCGGCTGATATAGACATAATGTATGGCTGAATAGGGAACCTGAAATTGAAATTGTTTTGAAAATTCAAATAAGGAACTCAATAGTACTATGCATGTACGGATGTTCGATTAGTGTTTAGAAATAATATCATGTATGTATATTCAACGTACGACATAATGTTCCAGCCATTTTTATTATTATGTTTTAAACACTTATATTTTCTCCTCAAATGTTTTAAATTTTCATTGGAAATCAAAGTTGAGTACTCTTCGTTGTTTTGAGGTTATTTTATACATAGACAATATCTGAACTATTTGACAACTTTATTTGCAGTTCCGAAATTAAACCGTAATTTTAAAATATCACCGCACCGTGCTGTCAATTTGAAATAAATGGTTTGTAAATTAATATAGATAATAATTATGCTTCATAAAACAAAACAAAGAGCAATTTAATGATATGAATATGTGAATTCCTCCGCAGGCAAACTAAATACTGTGGTCTAATATGTTACGTTATATTTTATCTATGTTCACTTAGCGGTGTCAAATGTCAAAACTCAAAACAGACAACAGCAACGACCTGACGGCCGTTGTTAAACTTATAAGTAAAGGTGCAAGCAAGCGTACAAAATGAGGTTTTGAAATAATATTTTATATAAACATATTATTTTAATTAACAAATTCTTATAATTCCCTCATTAATGTGTAAGTGACAATGGAGAAGTTTCACAGTACTCTGTTGTTTATATCGTTGTGTGTTTTACTGTGGGGTGTGGCCGGCCAGTATGAATGGCAATTGCGTGATGCTTTCGACGAAATTCGGGGTAAAATGGACAAAGTTAGCGCCGACAACTGCTATATAACGCATTTGGACGATCTATTCTTGCCTGAAGACTCCGTATCCCACCACCCAGATGTGAAAGAGATAAATATAAATCCTGTGTTCCCGAATCGTACCGCGATGTTGCATTTACACAACATGGCTATGACCAGGGCTTTCTTCTGGAGTTACATCCTTCAGTCGAGGTTTATCCGTCCAGCTATAAACGATACGTATGACCCCGGTATGATGTACTATTTCCTGTCGTCGGTAGCCGACGTTTCATCAAATCCATACATAAACGCCAGTTCTATATACTTTTCCCCGAACATGTCGTACACATCATCGTACAGAGGTTTCTTCAATAAAACACTGCAAAGATTCGCGCCAAGAGCCTTCAGAGCCGACGACTTCAATGATCCCGTTCATTTGCAAAAGATTTCCACTCTAAACACATTCTACGTGGAGGATCTAGGTGCATTCGACCAAGAAAGTTTATCAAAAGATTACACGTCAGATTTCTACAGAACTAACGAGTGGTACACATTATTGTTACCCGATAAATTGGACAATAAGAGACATGACACCAAGACTACGTACCAGGTTGAAATCAGATATGCAAACAACACTAATGAGACATTCACCTTCCATGGACCTCCGGGAAATGATGAGGTACTTAATTTAATTTTCATAGTAATAATTTATAATAATTTGCAATTTGGAAACAAAATAATTTACATTGATGATGATATGATATTACACAAAAATTTTCTACGAGATCACTTGTTCATTATGTAGATTATTTTGATTATAAATGCTTTAAATTATCTGTATCATGGTACAATGTTTTACAAACATCTAAAACTGAAGCAGGAATCTAATTCATCATCTAGATGGCCCGGGATCAAACCGTACATCCTATTCATATTGGACTGATATCCTTACGCATGTAACACTAACAAAAATTAATATTTTAAAGATTGTTTAATTTACTTGTAGAAAATTAATTTATAATCAGTTTTAAAGTCTCAAACACACTTTAATGTTAAAATCAATTTTAAAATCACGATTTGGAAGCACTTGGCATTGGATGAATTTTACCAAATTTCACCATAAAAAAGTAGCTAAATTTCATGGCCTTATTATTATTATTATAAATTCGAAAGTTTGTGAGTATTGCGTGTTTCTTTTTTAACTTTCACATTAAAAATTAAAAACTAAGTGCTTCCAGATCGTGATTTTAAAATTAAAGTGTATTCTACTTAAAAATACAGTATTTTGTACAAAATTATAGTAAATGCAATTTTTTCTAAGTATAAAATTTAGTAAACTTGGTTTCGTAATTTATAATACAGTTTAAAGTTCCCTACTCATGGTTGTTGTGTTTGAGGCTAAGACTTTCTTTATTCGTGAATGCAGTTGGTACAATTAAACAGATTCGACACCTGTTAGCGAGTCACCTTGCTTTCAGTACTGCTGGTCATTTCTGGTTTCTGTATTCACAGCTTAATAGCAAACCTTAATGTATGTTCATTATAATATGCTACTATTTGATTGTTGCACTGTCCTATTTTAATTTTTTCAGACCCCTGGTCCTGTGAACTGGACTAAGCCATACTTTGACTGTGGTAGATTAAACAAGTGGCTTGTGGGAGCATTGTCTCCTGTAGCAGACATATATCCTCGGCACACACAGTTTAGACATATTGAATATCCCACGTAAGTATTTGACACCATGAGTGTATAAATATGATGGGGCCTTTAGCATAGACAATAAAAAAATCTTTAAACTGAATCTTATGTTTTGGAGTTTTGTAGTCTATTAAGAACAGAATCTAAGCATAGAGTGAAAAAAATGTAGACGTTACCCCACCTTTTTTTTGCTGGTTCTTGCTATGAGATCCATTTCCTCAACAAAACTTTTGAAATAACCTCTCAAACGTCCACCTTCAAACAACAATAATGCCTGACACTAATCATGTATTACTTATTAATATACTTATTGCTATGATTAAAGTTAAGTGAGCTAGGAAAACTGTTCTCAACAGATACTGAATATGAGAAAGGTTCATAACTTTTGTATAACAATAAGATAAATGGGTTGTAGAATACATTGGATACTAGCAGCAATATGCCGAATTAATTTGTTTGTAAAAAAGGTGACACATTAATTGTATTTTAGTGATGTATGAGTATAAGGCGACCGTGTCGAATGACATTGTGTACAATTTGTGTTTATGTCATATGTCACAAATGTATGTTTGTGCGATATGTAAGTGTGTGTGTATTTGTGCGATGTATGCATGTGTGTCAAATTTAAACAAATAGTATCTATTTTCCAAAAAAAAATTAATAAGGATTTAATTTTTTTTTGGAAAATAGATACTATCACAATATAATAAAAAAGTATGCTTTTTTTAAAATTTAATATAGGCATCATCCATCATAAGACAGCCTGCATATCATATTTTCGTTAAAATTCCATAAACTTTAGGTATTTTAAGGATTATGTTGGAAATTGAAGATAATTTTTGATGTTTACTTACTCATATATATTTGCAGGTACACGGCTGTTGTTGTAATGGAGTTGGACTACGACAGGATAGATATTAATCAGTGTCCCTGGAGTCAGGGTAATGACAAGCCTAATAGGTTCGCTTCCACTGCTAGATGTAAAGAAGAAACCACTGAAGTAAGTATAATTCATCAAATTTCCATTTGATTTACACGTTTAATTGTAAATGTGTACTCTTGCACTCTCAATTAATGCAATCTTTTATGGCCTTGATGTACCTGTCTAATAACACTTAAAAATTTATGGGTTGTTACAAAATTATAGATCTTTCGAAGTAGGTGTTAGTTAAATTAACTTTGAGAATCCCTAATATAAAAAATAATTGTTCTTCTTTAAAATATTCTTTGTTTGTTTTTTTGTTTATTTCAATATGTTTTTTTAGTGTGAACCAATCCATGGCTGGGGTTTCCGTCGCGGTGGCTACCAATGTCGCTGCCGGCCCGGATACAGACTGCCGAGTATAGTGCGGAGACCGTATTTAGGAGAAATTGTAGAGCGAGCGACCTCTGACCAGTATTACAATAACTTCGATTGTCTTCCTATTGGATGTAAGTGGAATTATCTAGTTTGTTACACTGTTTTAGTATCATAATGTTACAATTGAGTGTGATTTCTGGCAATCATTTCATTGATATAGATGTATATGGTGCGGTGGGGGGAGGGAGGCGATTATGGTATCTGGACCTCCTTAGAGTAGTTGAGAAAAGAAAATCTTCTAATATGAGAAAAAAAAATCACAAAACTTGATTTTTTTCTGGACTGTCTTTTTTCCAGTAGGAGAAGATACTAAGGAGCAAATGTTACCTCCATCCCCCAGGGACTCAACGCCTCCCCGTACAAAAGTCGCGCTGCGTTAGCTTTTTCACCTATATGGCAACATTTAGGTTGCAAAAAATGAACTTAACATAGTTCATTTTTTTGTTCAGTAATCCAACATGGGTAGATGTAATAGGCATGTAAATAGGATACGAAGAAAAATAATTGCAAATGTAACCTTCCATTCCCCAGGGATCCAACGCCTCCCGGTACAATGGGAGCGCGCTCACCCGTTCATCCGCGCGCTGTACGCGGACCGCTACTACGAGTACGTCAACGCGACGTCGGGCCCGGCGGCGTTGCACTCCGAACGCGTCAACGTGTATGAAGTGCTTAACTTCATTCGCGGTGTGCAACCCGGGAACTGCTCCAAGTGAGTTGATATTGTTTTATAATAAGTGACAAACCGCATATCTTGAATTTGTAAAACACCGCATATCGTAAGCACTCATTACATATTAAAATATATCAATTGTGCGATAATATTTTAAGATGGTAGAACTCTTTGTGTTTTGACTCCGGAAGCACCACCGCCACACCTATTTCTGCCTAATAACAGCAATTTTATGCGCTGCTGTGTGTTGGTCTGAAGGGTGTGGTAAGGGCAGACATTATTTCTAAGGGAATGCCTTAGAAATCTTAGTCTCCAGGGGTAGCAACTCACCTGTACTTAGAGTTGATTACAGATGTCCATGAGCAGCAGTAGCCACTTACCATCAGGTGGGCTACATGCTCGTTTGCTACTTCCATACTATAAAAAAAATATTAGTCGAAAATTATATTGTTCCAAGTGAGTCGAACCGAATCGAATTTTGTTTCATTATATAGAGATGGCATGTGAATATGCAGTCCACATGATAATAAGTGAAAACTGCTACCCTTAGAACACTGTAATCAATCCAACATAAAATGATATATGTGTTTGTCAAATTATGGGTTGCATCACCTCAGTAGCAATGCATAAGACAAAAATCTTTAAAAAGTCATTCTATATATTTTCATTTTTTTTAATTCATTTACATGGAAGTTGTTTTATTAATGTTTTTATAAATTAAAATTTGTAAATATATTACATTACTTGCTCCTGCCCATTGGTAATATCATAGGTTTAAATTAATTAGAAATTGACGATATTTTTTTTTATTTACAAAAAACATCATAATTTGTAACCGTGGAACTAATTCTTTAATATACTTAGGATACCCTAAATGCAAATAAAAAATCCTACCTGGAATTAGATTTGAGAAAGTATGCATTAGCAGTATCATGTCCTTTAAATTCTGATCAATGTTTTCAGATACAACCCAACTGATCTGTTTTTGAATGGAGACATTGCATTTGGTGCCGAGGAACAATTTGAGAACCAGGCCAAAATGGCTCTAAGGTTGGCCAACTTTATCAGTGCGTTCCTACAGGTAAGTTAACAATCTGTTGATAATTATTGATGTGAAACATCCATAGGCACACGTAGATCTGATTGTTCCCGTGGCGATCGCCACACCCTATGTATTATACATGTTATACATTGTCGGAACTATTAAGTCCATGGGTTGCAGTCACAACGTACCATCAGG